>PVJC01047380.1:0-12927 GCA_004026665.1 Murina feae
TTTTTCTTACTTGGTTAATTTTTGGCTTAGCACTTAAATGGCCATCTTCCTAACCAAAGGAGTTGTTTTTAAAATGATTTGTCCACTCAAATGTATTAAAATACCTCAAGTTCATCAATCCTGGGTCTGATGTTTTGATGCTCCTAATTTGAATTTTCTTTCTAATTTTGTACACTCAGGACAACATCTTATTTTATTGTTCAAGAAAGAAGTAATCTTGTGGATACAGGAAAACAATGTTCTTATGGGTTTTGGCCCTCCTAGTCCTTTGTGGTTTTCTATGGAACTACACCAGTAAAAGACAACCGAAGATTGCAGACGTCACTGATAAGTACATTTTCATTACTGGGTGTGACTCGGGCTTTGGAAACCTGGCAGCCAGGACTTTCGATAAAAAAGGATTTTGCGTGATTGCTGCCTGTCTGACTGAAGCGGGATCAACAGCGTTAAAGGCAGAAACCTCCGAGAGGCTTCACACTGTGCTTCTGGACGTGACTGACCCAGAGAATGTCAAGAGGACTGCCCAGTGGGTGAAAGACCACGTTGGGGATAAAGGTGAATGACATGGGGCTGGGAAGAATGGGACGGGCGTTGCGAAGTAACTAAAGCAAGTAAAACGTGCTTGGATATTAAGTGGCCTTTCAAGAAAATGTCTCTTAAATGCCCGCTATACACTGCAGAAGATCGGAGGAATCTTAGGATAGCCCTTGGGCGTACATGAGAACACAGCTCAAGTATCCTCAGCCTTAAGTCCCACTGGTGAATGTAGAACTGAGATGGGCGTTTAACTTTTTTTGGACTTCTCCAGTGAAGTGCCACTCTAGCCACATACACAGCAAAGGAACCTGGGGTTAAAATGTACAGGAGAATTTGGGAACAATCCCCAAATTGTCATCTGGATACCTGAAATCTGCTTCTCACTGTGAAATGGTTCCAGGGCTTATACATGTTCAATGGCCAACGTAGAAAATGGCCTCAGAATTTCAGTATAGGTGTCTTCGGTAGTCATGGTAGAGTAGTGAGCCACTGGGCCTCATTCTGCTAAGGTGGCAGCATTCTGAACTTGAGAACTTTTACTGGCTTGAATGAAGTTGAAATATTATCATGGATGAAGATATTTAATGAGTCCACAAAGGGGAAAAAAACACAAATGTTTTTCTCTATCACATCTTCATCACATAATTGAGAGTCTATTCCTCAAAACCAATGGTTTGATAGACTCCACATAATTTGTAAAGCTTGAATTCCAAACACTTTTGCATATATTAAATGTTTCCCAACATAAATAAGCCAAGTGAATGATGGGTTGTTGTTTTTTATCAAAAATAAATGCGAAGTAGATGGATGTTGCTCTTCATCCATATAAATAGTTTATCAATATGCCCTGGCCTTGGTGAATAGAATAGAAGTAAGGGCACAGAAAGGGAATGGACTGACAATTCTCAGGGGGAAGGGGGTGTGAGGGGTATGGGAAGAGACTGGACAAAAATCTTACATCTATGGATGAAGACAGTGGTGGGGGTAAGGGGTGTGGGGCGGAGGACCAGGTGGAGGGGAGCTATGGGGGTTTAAAAAAAAAGGAACATCTGTAATAATCTGAACAATAAAGATTTAATTTTGAAAATATATATGCCCTGGCCTTGCCATCTAGAAAGGTAGAAAAGTAGACCAATTTACTCTACATCTGAGATTAAAAAGCAGAAGTCCCACTAAGTATCAGCATTCGACATTCAGAACCAGAAAATAGAATAACTGTGATACTGGCTTCCAGTAACAGAAGTTCAACTATTCCAGTTCAGCCTCCCACACCTTCTGCTGTCACTTCCCACAACTGTAGAGTATTTTAAAGAAAGAGTGTGACTAGAGGAGGAAATGGCACCATTGTGCCATTATGAAAAGCAGAGGCTGTATTTCCATTAAGGATGCTCCCACCACGTCTCCTTCCCTTCCTCTCTGTGTTAGGTCTCTGGGGGCTGATCAATAATGCTGGTGTTCTCGGCGTGCTGGCTCCAACCGACTGGCTGACGGTGAAGGACTTCAGAGAACCCGTAGAAGTGAACCTGTTCGGACTCATCGACGTGACCTTAAATATGCTTCCCTTGGTCAAAAAAGCTCGAGGGAGGGTTATCAATGTCTCCAGCATCGGGGGTCGTCTTGCATTTGGTGGAGGAGGCTATACACCATCCAAATACGCAGTAGAAGCCTTCAATGATAGCTTAAGGTAAAGCAAACATATTAAGAAATAATAGCGGCTAACATTTATTGAATGTTTATTATGTACCAGACATTCTATTTAGTGCTTTAAATTATTCCCAATATATAGCTTATCACAAGCATGTCAAACTCAAAGGCTAACCTGGGCCAAGTAAACAAGGTTTAAGTTTATGTGGGTTGGAAAAAAAAAAAACCACGTACTTTTTTTCATGCTGAATACAAAGGGCTGAAACAAATGAGTAATCGTTAACATAAAACACTACAGCATTCTAATAAAACCTAATATTTTATTCTTGAACGCTAACTTACCAGACACTGAATAACTGCACAAATTAACAAGCATGATGCAAATAAATCTAATTTTCTTGTTCTCCAAAAGCAAAATATTTCCTCTTGCGCACACCAAAAAAGTCAGTCCAAGACTAATGACGTGGCAATCAGCTGCTAGAATATTCGCTGCTAGTATTGGTGGAGAGAAATGGTGTGCCTGCACCTAAGACACATAAAGGAAATGAATGCAACATGATTATGGAAGTCAGTCACTAGCGAATGTTACAGTTCATTATTAATAATTATGTAGGATATTATAAAAATTAAGTTACAAAAATTTTATTAAAAAGTTTCTTACATACGTTATATTGGCTGGGCCGCAAAAAATATTTGTTGCAGGCCACAAGTTTGACATGGTTGGCTTATCACATCATTTTGCTGTGTGCTTTCAGAGAAACCCTGAGCTCAAAACAAAGTACCAGTTTAACAAATAAATGCCCCAACTCATTGCCCCCAAGCATGTGTGAGGTTTATGGGGCTTCTTGAATCTGTAGGTTTATGTATTTTGACAGATTTGGGGAGTTTTCAGGTATTAATTTTCTCAAACTATTTTTTGAAATCCAGTCATCCTTCTCCTTCTGAGTCTCTATAACACAAATGTTAGAACTTTTGGGTTGTCTCACAGGTCCCTAAGGTTCTTTTCACTTTTTCCATTATTTTTCTCTCTGCTGTTCGGATATTTCTAATGATCTATCTTTAAGTGCACTGACTTTCCTTCACTTCTATTCTGCTGTTGAGCCCAACAGGTAAATATTTCATTTTGGTTATTGTATTTTTCTGGTGGTTCAGTAGCACTTCAAAAGATGGTCTTCTTCCCTCCCTCGCCTACTAACATCTGCATTTTAGAGTTCTTAAATAGCTGCTCCACGCATTCTGTCCAGATTTTGTAGCTACAGTCAGTGGGAGAGACGGGGAAGTAATCTATCTTACTGGAACCAGAAGCTGTCGCTTTCAGTTCAAAGCCCCTAAATTGCAAGAGGTTGTATCAAGTTTCTGGTAGGAAATGGAGGACATTAAAACTGGGTAAATGGAGCAGAGTTTACTTTAAAGGACTATTGGCAAGCATCGGAGTCATGTAGTGAAATCCCAAAGGGTAGTGTAATGTCCAGGGAATGAATGACAGCCGGGGCATCTCTACCCACAAGACTGAAGGGAGAAGAAATGGCAATTTCCAGAACCTGGATACATAGAGGAAGTCACCTTCAGTTGAGGGATAAAATTAACCAGTGTCAACATCACAGGAGTAGTAACTAGTCCAACCTCTTCCCAATGCTTCCTCTGATCTTCCTCTGGTGCTCCCAATTGACTGAACCAAACAGAAGCTAAAATATAGTTAATACAGGCAGGCCTCCCAACGTGGAGTGTAGACACAGGGGTGGAGGAGACTAGTGGAGCAAATGAAAAGTATCCAGTTGAGTGTGCTATGATAGGCAAGAGAAAAGATGAAATTACATACAGTCTTTTCTTCAATTCAACCATTTATTTATTCAACTAGTTGCAGGTACATGTTAGAGTTATGATCTACACTATGGACCTAGGTGTAGCTTACTAATAAAAGGTTAGATTATTCTACAGAGATTAATAGAGACAGGGCAACTCCATTTTGCCATTTGATGAGGTTGCCAGGTTTGATTCTTCCATGAAATAAACACACAAGACAATGTCAGAACAATGCTTCTTCAATGTTAATGTGCACATGAATCGCCTTTTCAAAATGCAGGTTCTGATTCAGTGGGTGCAGGGGTGGGTCCTGGGTTTCTGCAGTTAATACAAGCACCCAAGTGCTGCCCATGGTTGAGAGATTACGCTTGGAGTAGCAAGGTCATGGAGAACCGCCATTAGTCTGCTTGGTTGCCCTTTGGTTCCACTCTCTCAGCAACAGTATCATAATAAAATGTTAGTACACTTAGGGACATACTTAATTTTAATAAGATATTTCAACTAAAGGGTTTGTGGGATTGCAACGCAGCAGCACTATGCCTGAAATTAATCAGTAGAGAGTGTTTATAAGTTTCTAAGTCATGGAACTAGTATTGAAAATGGTGTTGTGCCTGCAGGCCACAATCCAGTGGCAACTTCAGGAGGATTTGGGGGCAGTTGTCCTATTGGGAGAAGGTTGGGGGTCTTTAAAGCTGTATTTGCCCAGCAACATACTGGTTTCATACTGGTTTTACTCACCTGGTAAGGTTAGTTGGATGACTTAAAGCCATTTGTCCCTGGAGGATGTTACCTTCATGAGTAGATGGGGAGGAAAGTCTTCCCACATACCCCTTTAGCACTGTCACTTTCCAAACCCACAGGAGATCAGAAGACAGGTGAGAAAAACCCAATCAGTTTGAAAAATAATCTTTTTCATTTAAATGCAAGCAACATGCCCTTCAAGCTATTTCAAAATCAAGCTAATTTGCATTTTTGTAAAATATACTTCAAACTAACAATATAGGTGTGTTGCTAGAAAGCAAAATGTAAGATCAATTAAATCGTAATTTAAGGTTAATGGTAAAGTTCTTAGTAACCCTTATTATTGCACAAGACCAAAGAAATAACAAGCACGCTTCCTAGAGAAAGGGAAGAACCCTGTTTATTAACACTAGTGGACTCTGGGAATAATTTCCAAATCAGAGTAAAGAAACACGCAGAGGGCTTCACTTTTTATAACCTTCTGGGGTCTCTGTCTTGCAGCTATGGTTCCGCCCCCTTTCATGGGCTTATAGGAAGGCCCCCAGCTGTTGGGGGTCTCCAGGCCATATCCAATGATCTGTCCTGGGGCCAGCGATAACAACCTCCCCCCACCAAAGGGCAATGCATTGTTCACAGTTTTTATGGCCTGACACACAAGACCAGTTTCCTCCTCATTATGGTTGGTAGAGCCTTCTGTAAAAAGGTAGAGTCTTTCTTATATACTCCTGACAGAAATATAAATTAAATACAGGAAATAATTGCCCTAACCGGTTTGGCTCAGCCTGCAGACTGAAGGGTCCCAGATTCGATTCTGGTCAAGGGCACATCCCCAGTAGGGGGTGTGCAGGGGGCAGCTGATCAATGTTTCTAACTCTCTGTCCCTCTCCCTTCCTCTCTGTAAAAAATTCAATAAAAATATATTTTAAAATATTTTAAAAATGTATCTATAGGAAATAATTATTCACATAATTGGATTGCTTTAAAGAAACAGGGACCATAATTTCACCAAAACACTGTTGCCTGGTAAATGCATAGGTTTAGGTTTTCTGCAGTGAGATGATGAAAGAGCTTGCTGAGTGGCCTAGGGAACAGGTTAGTCAAGTAATATGTGTCCCTCAGCATATCCTCATTCATGCTGCAGTCTCCTCACGTTCCTAGAATGGAGGTAAACTTGTCTAGCCAGACCAGTCATCGGTCAATTTCACCATAAAGTACGCTACATACTGAAAAGAAACCTGTCCTCAGCCCAAATGCTTGTCAATTCAATGAGAGTAGGCTCAGGGGGAACACTGGTCTGGGGGTGGGTCTACCCAGGTCCTGTCCTGTTCTGTCACTAAACCAGTCCTCACTTCACCATCCTGACCTTCAGATCTGCAAACCGAGAGGGCAGAACAAGATGCTCCTGTCCAATGCACCCGATTCTGTGATCCCATGAAAAGTTTCATAAGAAAATGTCACAAGCATTTTCCAAATGAACCTCCACTAAACATCATCGATGGTTGGTTTGTTTTTCACACAGACGGGACATGAAAGCTTTTGGTGTGCATGTCTCTTGCATCGAACCAGGATTATTCAGAACAGGATTAGCAGATCCAGTAAAGACTGCTGAGAAGAAATTTGCCATTTGGAAGGGCCTATCTCCAGATATCAAACACCAATACGGAGAAGGTTACATTGAAAAATGTGAGTTTTGGGGATGGACCCAGGGTCCTCTGGGATTCATTGTCCTAGGCAGCATGCAGGAGACTCATACATACATATATAAAAAAATAAGGTTCCATAGTAATAGGGATCTTAAATATGGATCAGGTATTCCTACTAATTCCAGTGTCATCTCTGGCTCCTCTGAGCATTTACTAAGTGCCAAGTTCTTTACTGAGCACTTTATAATTTATGTGTATTGTTTACCCCTCAAAAACCCCACAACACTATAGGAATAGTAAACAGAGGCTTGGGAAGGTAAAAAGTCCTACCCAAGACAATACAGCCCCTCCTGGTCTCCACCTCTACCCAAACTCCTCTACCAATCAATCACCTCACATTGTTCCAGGCTTTATGGAGGTCCCAACATATAAAGACTTAGACTCTGACCCTTAACTAGTTTATAATCTAGTTGAAAACAAAAAGTAACCCAGAGAGACTGTAAAACAATGAAACTGTACAGCATAAAGAAAATCAATCCTTTACTTCTTAGACATATCCCTATAGTCCAGAAAGCTGCTATATGGTGTGGTCTCTAATTGCCCAAGGAATTCAGACCAAGGAAAAAAATACTGGCTAAGAAACCTTTATGGAACAAGTCATGATTGAATAAAGGCTAAAGTACATGAAGGAATTATTTGGGTAAAAACTTTCTGGAGCAGGAATGCACAGGGAGTGGAGATAGAAGAAGTAATTAAGTCCAGAGACTGAGTCAAGGTTGAAGGAATAATAATGTGTACTTGTCCCCACTATAAGAGCTTTACATGAACTTTCATTTAAAATGCTTAAATAAAAAGTAAATAAATAAAATGCCCAAATAACCCTTATGAAATCGATAGCACCTTAATTTTATAGAAACAGAGAAGTAAGTTGCCCAAAGTCAGAGTTGTAAGTGAAAGTGCTAGATTTGAACACAGGTAGCCTCACTTTGCACCACACTATAATGTCAACGGGCATTAAGGAGCTGGTTGAAGTTCCTGTGTCAGGTTTGCACTTCTACCTCAAACTTCCTGGCCTGCCCCAGCTAACTTTGTGTCACTCTACTCCTCCAAACTGTAATCCAGCCTCTTCGTCAATGGGCTTGGTAAGACAGCCAACTGTGGTAAGGTTTGAGCCAGTAGTTCAACAGGTGGAGCACAGACCAAGGCAGATCCACCTAGGGAGGTTTTTAGAATGACTGACTCCCTCAACCACCCCACCCACTATACATACACACATACACACATACACACAGAGATGCAAACATATGCACATATACAGGGTGTCCCAAAAAATGAATATGCACTTTTAATTATTATAAAGTTAGTGTTTATTAGCATACAGTTCATTTTCAAAATTTAAAATAACCTGCAGAAATGAAATTTTTTTTTTATCAATGCCTGTTTTCAAACTAATGAGCATTCTGATCCAGGCATCACTGATAACTCGGAGCAATGGAATGGCAAACATCAAGAATCATTTTGTTCAGTATTTATGTGCCCTTGATTCTTTGACTGTTGCCTTGATTCTTTGACAATTTTGTACCATAAACTTTATCTTTTATGAATCCCCATAAAAAAAAAGTCTAGCAGCACTTCAGGATAAATTTTCTTTGTTCAAAGTTTAGTCTGGCTTCGCCCATTATTTCAAGTCAATTAAACCTGGAAATGAGTAAAAATTAAGTGAATTATACACATCTTTGTGGGACACCCTAAATATCAACTGTAACTTCTGCTCTGACAAACCTCCCAGTGCTGACATGTCACTATAGATTTAAAACCTCTGCCGTTAAATACTATTCCTCACTCACCAACTCGGAAGGTTCTAAGATTCAGAAACAAAACACTCTTTTAAATGCGTTCTCTCTATTTGATACTAACATTAATACTTTATAAATGCCTATGAGTATATCACCAATTTCCATCTCAAAATTATGTTTGCACTAGCCCCTGGTTCAAATGTCCCGTCTCAGAAGTACCACGTGGCTTTGAGCCCAATGTTACACTGGTTGCTCTTTTTAGAGTTTTCCAAGTCAGCATTTGGAGATCAGCCAGACTCACTGTTCCGAAGTAGACCACAAATTTAAGCTCACCTTTCTTAGTTTCCCAGGCTGGAATAATATGAGCTTAAAACAGCCACTAAGGCTTATTAGGTAACCTCATTTAGACTCTTTGATCAACTTGTGGCTACTGGGGCCTGAAGTTGAAAGGAAGATTTAAAATAATAGTTTTCTTTTGAGAAGACATAGGTATGTTTTTTTCTTTTAATATATTTCTATTATTTCAGAAAGGAAGAGAGAGGGAGAGAGAAACATCAATGATGAGAGAGAATCATCTATCGGCTGCTTCCTGCAGGCCCCACTGATGACCGAACCCGCAACCTGGGCATGTGCCCTTGACCGGAATTGAACCTGGGACCCTTCGGTCCCTCAGCTGATGCTCTATCCACTAAGCTAAACCAGCCAGTACCTCAGGCATGTTTAGCTAGCTGGTTTGGCTCACTGGATAGAGCATCAATGCACAGACTAAAGGGTCCTGGATTTGATTCTAGTCAGTTGAAGGCTCGATCCTCGGCCAGGATTGCGTGTGGGAGGCAACCAATCCATGTGTCTCTCTCACATCGATGTTCCTCTCTCTACCTCTCCCCATCCCTCCCACTCTTTCTACAAATCAATGGAAAAATAACCTTGGGTGATTAGCAACAACAACAACAACAACAAGAGCACAGGAGGAATGTTTCAAGTCATTACCAATCCCTTGATGACACACCAGCCTCTTCCACAGTATCTTAGCTCATTACTCAAACACTTCACTTCCTGAGTCAGGGCTTTGGGATGATGATTCTCTCTTTGTTCACTGGATTATAGAGGTGCATAACACATGAGTGCACGCACACACATGCTTAAGTGCACATGCATGCCCACATTTCCTGTAAACTAAGTACTCCCTCAAAACAAACCCAAAATCAAGCCTATAACTCCCTGACCTCAGGAGCCTCATTTACTTTATGAAGCTTGTTTTCCTCGTTGCTTTAAAGTAGTGCCTCTCCACATTTGGTCTCTGGACCAGTGCCGTCAGCATCACCCAGAAACTTGATAGAAATGCAAATTCTTGGGCCCCACCTTACACCTGCTGAAGGTGGGACCCACTAATCTGGGCCTTGACAAGCCCTCTAGGAAATTCTGTTACCCACTCAATCTTAGAGCCAGCGGTCTAGAGAAGGCATTGCTGCATTATTTTCTGACAAATACATAGAAACCCATCACAATGGGCCTCGATTATAATGGCAAATTCAAAATTCCCACTAACGCCTCTTCCCCTTTGTACCCTCACCTCTACAGACTCCTTTTCCCTTTCTCCAACGAGTAAATACACTTTTTCTCCTTTACAGGTCTGGACAAGCTGAGGGGCACTGTGTCCTTTGTGAACGTGGACCTGTCCCTGGTGGTGGAGTGCATGGACCATGCTCTCACCAGTGTCTTCCCTAAGACCCGTTATGCTGCTGGAAAGGATGCCAAGACTTTCTGGATACCTCTGTCTCACATGCCAGCAGTGTTGCAAGACTTTTTATTGTTGAAACAGAAAGTAGAGCTGGCTAATCCCAAGGCAGTGTGATTCAGCCAACCACAAATGTCTGCTGTGGGCTATGAGTTTGGCTGATATCAAGGACATACCTCCTTTTTAATTGTATTCCTTACCTAATCCAACCTGGACTCATTCTTTTGGTAAATGAAGAGACCCCCTTATCCCTGGTGATATCCCAGAGTCCCTTCTCAAGCCTTCTGTGAAAAGAAGGGCAGGGATGGTACTGCCCAATATTTAGGCTTTGCCTGCTTGGTCTGATGTAAGAGAAATGAAAAGGTTTTCCCATCCAAAGTGATCTCCACCACAGCTTAATCCATAACTCCCCACCCCCATTCCTGAATGTTTAATATATTTCTCTTATCAAAATATTCAGAGATAAGCAGACTACTTTCATAAGTGAATTAGATGTGTTCTATTATCTTACTGAGAATAAGACTCTGAAGGACTGGAACTCCGTTCTGTAAGCTTTGATGGGGCAAGAGAAGAAGGGTTATGAAGTGTTATGTGACTGGTATGAGCTAAAGGGCAGTAGGCAAACACTAGGCAGGACTGCAGGGAGAGTCCAAGATAAGCCTTCCTGTCCTAAAGGGGACTAGGGAGGATGAACAGCCATTCAAGGCCACAGTGAGCACTGATGCACACACAGCTGTCTGGTAGAGAAGTGGTAACAACAGAGTAATCAACCATTCCAAAATAACAAAAAAGTAGGGAATATTTACATTTATTCTGGTGATTGCAAATAGAACAAGACTAAAAATGCCTGATGTAATTTACACCTGAGGTGGTTGGAAATCTGCATTTGAATTGTCTCTGAAGCCCCATGAAGATATAGAACTAAATTAAAGACTCTGTATAGTTACACTGAGCTGCTCTGCTTCTTGCTCATATTTATGGTTCCAAACTGGATTGACCCTAGACCCACTCACCATCCAAAAAAATGGTTCTCTAAATGGATGCTTCCCCAGATTCTAATATCCATATCACTCACAAAGTTTTGCTGAACATTTACATAGAAATGCATGAAATGTCAGAATTCAACATTTGTTGCAGAATCATATAGGGTGAAAGAGCCAGAGAAATTATCTAGCACGCACACACACACACACCACTTATTATGAAGAGAATATTTAAATCTGCAGTTTAAAATCGTGTCCATTTAAATATACCAGTAATTCTATCATTTTCCTTTACCTTTCTGGAAATATCTGCCTATGAGGCAATGCCTCTTTTCAAGTGTACAACATATCTATGACTTTGAAAAATCAAATTACCAATGGTATCAGCCCACCTTGATGCATATGTCATGGTTTTGAAGGAAGATACATACATTCATCATTTTTGCATGAAAATGAAGAAAAACACAGCAAGATCAGGTAGAAGAATTCTCATGCAAAGTTAGCTAAACTATTGTCACCACCTTCCTGTGAAGTCATCCCCAGCTCGGCCCTGGCCCAAAAGACAGGTCAGCTGTTTATCTCTAATTTCTTCTGGTTACATCAACACCTATTGGTTAGGCGATCCTCACTCAATTTGTCCTTGGAGTGGAAGTTTGTCAATGTTGTTTGCTGGGGCTCCTTCTCACTTTAAATTCTCAGACCTTGGCTTCATTTTACTGCTTTAAAAATGTCTGGCCTGCTGCTCTCTGACCTTCCAGGGCTCCAGGGCTACTAAGATTTTAGAATCTGAAAGAACCTCCTTTGCTGAATTTCAACAATTCTAGTTCTGTTTGGGGGCCTACCTAATAGTATTATAGCCTTTGTTTTGCCTAGACCTGCTTTCTTTGCTCATTTCTCCCAGTAGTTACAATTGGTAACTCCTGTTTCATATAACCAAAGAAAATTTCTACTTAAATGAAAGCTTCCAAATATGATAGCACCTCAAAATAAAACCAAATATTTCACCCAACAGCTATCAAAGCTTTTAAAACTAAATAAAAAGGTGGATGTTTGAAGTATCTAATCTAATAAAAGCGTAATATTAAAATTGACCTTTTCTTCAGGACACCTAAGCCATGCCCACCAGCCAATCAGAGCAACTGTATGCAAATTATCCCAGCTAAGATGGCGGAGGCCACAGCCCTGGAGAAGCCTGTCCAGCAGGGCAGACAGAAGATCTCTGCTTTGGGAGCCAGGGGGCTGAAGGAGCGAGCCGGCCAGTGGTCAAAGCCACAGGCAGGAGGAGCAGGGCGGGAGGAACAAGCAGCCCCAAGGCTGCAGCCTGGAATCGATCATCACGGGGCACACACACACACGGAGGCTAAGCCTCCGTGTGTGTGTGTGCTCTGCCGCCATGGATTCCAGGTGGCAGCAGGGGGTGGGAGGAGCAAGCTGGCCCCTGCCCTGAGGCTGTGGCCTGGAAATCGACCAATTGCCTAAGCCTCCATGTGTGTGCCCCTGGCCATCGATTGCTTTCCAGGCGGAAGCCGAGGGGAGCCAGGAGATGGAGAGACAGGCAGAGGGCAGGGTGGAGGGAGCTGCATCCCCAGAGAGTTTGGGGGAAGTAACCAGGTGGGGGAGGGGTGGAACAGGATGGAGGGAAGAACTTTATAAAAGAGTCAGTGGACAGCAGAGTTAAAAAAAAAAAAAGAGAGAGATGTATGAGGGAACTGTAGGGCCTATAATGAAAACCAAGTATAGTTATATACTGGGGACAGATTTTAAAAGTAGAAGTCAGAAAAAGAAAAAAAGATAAATGATAGTGGATAATTAGGCAGGTAGATAGATAGGTATTAACAGTGGCAGTAAGTAGAGAAGAATGTATGGCAAAGGTAGGATGAGAGAAAAAGAGGGAGGGAAGAAAAGTTATAAAGGGGGAGCTGGTAGAGCTTAAAAGGAGAATGGGAAGAAGGAAGGAATGGGGGAGGGAGCAAAGCAGGTCAGAGGGAGGAAGTGAAGAAAAAAATTAAGGTGGGAAGGAAGGAAAAGGGGAGGGTGGGCAG
>PVJC01047381.1:0-12931 GCA_004026665.1 Murina feae
TACAGGCCACCTGTCGGAGTTTTGTGGGCTGCACACATGCCTGCATTCTGATAGTAGCACAAGACGAGGAGGAACCCCCGGGTTCAGAGCCTGTGGTGACCATGCCCTCTCTTTACCCAGCTAAGAAATTCCAAGCTCGGATGGGATCTCCAAATATGCACCCTCCAGACCCCACAGTCTTGCCATGAGGGTTGCATTGGCGGATAGGAGGCGCAGGGTCCACGGGATGTGAGAAGCTGTGGGTCTGGGTACAAAACAGGAATGCAGGGAAGAACAACGCCTGGAGATGGTGTTTAACAAGAAAAATGTCTGCCCTGGCTGGTGTGGCCCAGTGGATAGAGCGTAGGCCTGCAGACTGAAGGGTCCTAGGTTCGATTCCGGTCAAGGGCATGTTCTTTGGTTGCGGGCACATCCCCAGTAGGGGGTGTGCAGGAGGCAGCTGATGGATGTTTCTCTCTCATTGATGTTTCTAACTCTTATTCCTCTCTCTTCCTCTCTGTAAAAAAAAAACACAAAACAATAAAATATATTTTTTAAAAAAAAGGATGTCTGCCCTATCTGGTGTGGCTCAGTGGATACAGCATCGGGCCTGCGGACTGAAGGGTCCTGGGTTGGATTCAGGTCAAGGGCAGGTACCTTGGTCGCAGGCTCCTCCCTGGCCTGGGCCCTGGTCGGGGCTCATGGAGGAGGCAGCCCATCCATGTGTTTCTCTCACATCTATGTTTCTCTCTGTCTTTCCCTCTCTCTCCTACTCTCCCTAAAAATCAATGGGAAAATATCTTCGGGTGAGGATTAACAAAAAAATAAAAAAGAAGAAAATTTCCTATCCTCAGCCTGATTTTAATCGACTTCAACTTGAACGTAACCCACACAGACCCCAGCCTGCAAAAAGGAGGACCTGGATGATAACCTTGGGTTGGGCCCAGAGGATTTCTCAACTTTGAACCAACAGCTCCGCCTCCCTGAGCCCCAGTTCCTCCTCGGTGAGCTGGGTGTGTGGAGAGGATACCAGGACTTATCTGCCCCAGGGCCTTCCTCCTTGTGGGTACAGCCCTGCGGTGTGGGGTAATACTTCTCCCCCCCACACACACTTGAACTTCAGAGGTGGCGGTAGACACCCTTCCCCGGACCTCCAGCTGCAGGGCAGAAATAGCTGGGCAGTTAGAGACTGACCTCACCCTCCCCATAATTCAGTTCCTATACCACAAACTCCCTCTGTGTGGTTGAGGGAGAAAACCCTCTCTGACACGCCATGGTAAAATAACCACTGCACCATGTAAGTGGTAAGGATAAACATGGCAATCCCAGAAAATACGAGAGAAGAATGTAGGTCAGTGTTCAAGGATTTAAGAATCAAGGATTTCTAGATGGCAAAAGAAGTCCTAATCGGCCCTAGCCAGTTCGGCTCAGTGGGTAGAGCGTCGGCCTGCAGACTGAAGGGTCCCAGGTTCGATTCTGGTCAAGGGCATGTACCTTGGTTGCGGGCACATCCCTAGTGGGGGGTGTGCAGGAGGCAGCTGATCGATGTTTCTCTCTCATCAATGTTTCTAACTCTCTATCTCCCTTCTTCTCTGTAAAAAATCAGTAAAATACATTTTTTTAAAAAGAAGACGTCCTAATCCTAAAAGCTTTGTTACAATTTTCAATGCAATCAACCCAAAAGGGTTCCTGGAAGTCTCTCCATAAACATAACTTCTGTTGAAGGACAAAGAATGGGATGAGAATAAAAGGTAAAACACACACGCACACACACACACACACACACACACACACACACGGAAATACTTGGAAGGAACACAGCAGATCTTGAACAAATCAGTCAGACCTGGCTGGCGTGGCTCAGTGGTGGAACCAAGAGGTCATGGTTCGATTCATGGCCAAGGGCACAGGCCCGGGTTGCAGGCTCGATCCCCAGTGGGGGGCTTGCAGGAGGCAGCTGATCAGTGATTCTATCTCATTATTGATATTTCTATCTCTCCCTCTCTCTTCCTCTCTGAAATCAATAAATATATTGCCCTGGCTGTTTTGGCTCAGTGGATGGAGCATCAGCCTGCGGACTCAAGGGTCCCGGGTTCAATTCCAGTCAAGGGCAGGTACCTGGGTTGCGGGCACATCCCCAGTGGGGAGTGTGCAGGAGGCAGCTGATCGATGTTTCTCTCGCATCAATGTTTCTAACTCTCTATCCCTCTCCCTTCCTCTCTGTGGAAAGTCAATAAAATATATTTAAATCAATAACAATACATATATACATATTTTTTAGTTAAACGTTCTCTGCCTCATTTGTACTCCCACACATCATTTGTCTCATGAGGTTTTCTCTTCCAGGGCTCTGTCTGGGTTATGATCATGACGAACACAAGAATGGTAAGTTGTCTTTCACATAAACTCTGTTTTATATCCCAAGTCTCGTGATTTTTTTTTTAATTGTACATCTTTATAGTTCACAAACAAGTGTGACAAATCACTCAGCATCTCGGTGTCTCTATGGCTGGACAACTTAGATCTTATTCATCAGCCTGCTGAACTGTTCCTTTTTCGGAAACATAGATACCATCCAACATGTTTCTGATATCCTCGTTTTCAACGGTTGCGACTCGCTGAATCAAAGCAGCTGAATTTGATACAGGTTCAGCGTCATTTCCTTCAAGAATCAGCTCATCTTTCTGGGCTTGAGGTACTGGACAAGCAACGCCTGACCTCATCCGAGCTCTGCGGATGTATTTTCCGCCCAAGAAATTTCTAGTTTCAACAAGAGAAACCATTCTCCTTTGTAACGACGTTGATGGGGAAGGGAGCGTACACAGACCTCACCTTGTCACGCAAGCCCAGCGCAACGCCCTCGATCCTGTTCTGTGCGTGACTGCAGATAGTGTGAGCTGTGGCCAGTTCCTTGCTGTTTCCCCACCATTTGTCAACCCGGAGCCTCTTCTTTTCCTTTCCAAGGAGACTGAGCTCTATGTCGATGTGGTTGAAGTCCCTCCGCAGGGTGCCTCTGGGGCCCTTCGCAATCACTGTGCATCCCTGCAGAGTGATGTCCACATTTTCTGGGATGTCCACAGTCTGATCGCTGACAACGGTCTTCGTCCTCTCAGTAGATGCGGCAAAGAGCTCATGATTTTTTTAAAAATATTTGTTTCAATTACAGTTGACATATAGTACATTACTTTCAGGTGTACAGCATAGTGACTAGACATTTATATACCTTATGAAGTGACCCCCCGCCCAATAAGTCTAGTCCCCACCTGACGCTATCCATAGTTATTACAATACTAGAGGCTCGGTGCATGAAATTCGTGCATGGTGGAGGGGGGAGGGGTGCCCCTCAGCCTGGCCTGCACCCTCTCTAATCTGGGACCCCTTAGGGGACATTCATCTCGCAATCCACTGACTCCTAACCATGCACCTGCCTGCCTGCCTGATCGCCCCTAACCACTCTGCCTGCCTGATCACCCCTAACCTCTTGCTGGGGGGCGGGGCCAGCCCTGTGAGGGGCCGAGATGGTTATGGTCTAACGTTCATTAGGGTTGTGACCTTTTGTGGTCATTACAGGCCTTTTACTACATAAGATTACTGATTATATGCCCTGTGCTGTACTCTGCATCCCGCTGACTGTTTTGTGACTGCCAGTTTGTACTTCTTTTTTAAAAATATATATATTTTATTGATTTTTTACAGAGAGGAAGGGAGAGGGATAGAGAGTCAGAAACATCCATCAGCTGCCTCCTGCACACCTCCCACTGGGGATGTGCCCGCGACCAAGGTACATGCCCTTGACAGGAATTGAACCTGGGACCCTTCAGTCTGCAGGCCGACGCTCTACCCACTGAGCCAAACCGGTTAGGGCCAGTTTGTACTTCTTCATCCCTTCATCTTTTTCACCCAGTCCCCCAACACCCTCCCCTCTGACAGCTGTCAGTCTGTTCTCTGAATCTATGAGTTTGCTTCTCTTTTGTTTGTTCGTTTATTTTATCTTTAGATTCTACACGTAAGTGAGATCGTGTGGTATTTGTCTTTGCTTATTTCACTTAGCATAATACCCTCCCATGTTGTTGCAAACGGCAAGTTCTCATTCTTCTTCTTATGGCTGAGTCATATGACCTTTTCCCTTTAATCCTCTCAATTCCAAGAGAGTGTTCACGGTCATCAAGATAGAGTCCAGCCCTGGTATGGCGCCGTTGGTTGTATGTCATCCCTGCACCAAAGAGTTGCTGGTTGGATTCCCAGTCAAGGCACCTGCCCGGGTTGTGGGCTCGATCCCCAGTGAGGGGTGTGCAGGAGGCAGCCGATCCATGTTGTGCTCTCACATCGATGTTTCTCTCCTTCTCCCTCTAAGAATCCATGAGCTACTCTTTAAAAACTAAAATGGTAGGCAAGTAACATATGATTGTCTAGCCACATGCTGTACACCTGAAACTAATCTAACATATTGAATGTAAACTGTAGTTGAAAAATAAAAAGACAAACAGTCTAACTAACTCTGAATTCTTTCCAGACACCCTCCCCAGACCCTCCCTGCACGCCTTGCCGGGATCCGTGGTTGGACGCGGTGGTCATGTGACCCTGAAGTGCCAGGGTCCCTTGCAGAATGTGACGTTCATGCTGGGGAAGGGGCAGGACCCTGGGTACAGGCGGGAGCAGAGCTCAGCGGGACCCGATGCTGAGTTCCTGCTCACGCACCTGGAGCCCGAGCATGCCGGGATGTACTTCTGCGCCTACAAGGCCACGGGCTCCCACGGATGGTCAGAGGAGAGCGGGCACCTGCACCTGGAGGTCACAGGTGAGCAGGCAGCCTCGGCTTTTCTCCCGGGAGCACATGTTCCTGGTCCTGTGATGCGACCCGGCAGGGAAGAAGGAATCCAGGAAGCAGACAGTCGGGTGCCACCCCTCGAGGGTAGGGGAATGGGGAACTGAGCATGAGGACAAGACTGTCATCAGGGCTTCTGAGTGTGTCTCAACAATGTGGATATGGGACAGTGTTTTATTTTTTAAATTTATATATATATAATGTATCTTTATTGGTTTCAGAGAGAAGGGAGAGGGAAAGAGAGACAGAAGCATCAATGATGGGAGAGAACCATTGATTGGTTGCCTCTTGCATGTCCCCTAATGGGGATCAAGCCCGCAACCCAGGCATGTGTCCTTGACCGGAATCGAACCTGGGACCCTTCAGTCCACAGGTCGACGCTCTATCCACCGAGCCAAACCAGCCAGGGCTAAATATATTTTTACTAGAGGCCCAATGCATGAATTCGTGCAAGAGTAGGTCTCCCTTCCCTCAGCTGCCAGCACTGGCTTCCTCTGGCACCTGGGACCTGGCTCTCCTCCCAGCCCCGGCTTCATCCAGAAGGTCGTCTGGAAGGATGTCTGGTCTAATTAGCATATTTCTCTCTACTTTCAGAAAGAAACGGAGAGAGAAGCATCAATGATGAGGTAGAATCATTGATTGGCTGCCTCCTGAACACCCACTGTGGGGATGGGCCCACAATCTGGGCATATGCCCCGACTGGGAATCAAATCATGACCTCCTACTTCATAGGTTGACACTCAACCATTGAACCGTGCTGGCTGGGCCAGGGTCTGCCTTCTTTCATTGTCCTTGCAGAGATTAGCCCGGAATGCTGACATTCAAATAGGTCTCGTCCTTGACCTGGGCTCTAGGGTGCCTTATCTCCAGGTCCTGTCCTTCTTTTCAAGGATCTGTGAGAAAATCTCTTCTTTATAGCGAGTAGCTATTAAGCAACTGTGATTCTATTTCTCTTACACGCCCCTCCCCTATCAGGATCACTCCTAAACTCTCCCCTCAGTCCACATAAAGCCTGAGATGACTCCAGGTCACCGGATGGCACTCCGATCCCATACAACAGAACTGAATGGATTGCTTTTGCTCTGATGAAAATGGGAATCCCAGAACCATTATAAATTGAGAAAGGAATTAAATAAATCAAACTGAGCATCATGGCGGCAAAAGACATCCCTTGTGTTTGTCCTGCCCTTCAACAACAAAAATTCAGCATCTACACACAGATGTGTTTCCTGTGCACCAAAGAGTTGCCGGTTCGATTCCTGGTCAGGGCACTGGCCCGGGGTTGTGGACTTGATTCCCGGTGGGGTGTGTGCAGGAGGCAGCCTATCCATGTTGTGCTCTCACATCGATGTTTCTCTCCTTCTCCCTCTAAGAATGCATGAGCTACTCTTAAAAAAAAAAAATGATAAAGTCAAGTAACATATGATTGTCTAGCCACATGCTGTACACCTGAAACTAATCTAGCATATGGAATGTAAACTGTAGTTGAAAAATAAAAAGACAAACAGTCTAACTAACTCTGAATTCTTTCCAGACACCCTCCCCAGACCCTCCCTGCACGCCTTGCCGGGATCCGTGGTTGGACGCGGTGGTAATGTGACCCTGAAGTGCCAGGGTCACCTGCAGAATGTGACGTTCATCCTGGGGAAGGGGCAGGACCCTGGGTACAGGCGGGAGCAGAGCTCAGCGGGACCCAATGCTGAGTTCCTGCTCACGCACCTGGAGCCCGAGCATGCCGGGATGTACTTCTGCGCCTACAAGGCCACGGGCTCCCACGGGTGGTCAGAGAAGAGCGGGCACCTACACCTGGAGGTCACAGGGGAGCAGGCAGCCTCGGCTTTTCTCCCGGGAGCACATGTTCCTGGTCCTGTGATGGGAGCTGGCAGGGAAGAAGGAATCCAGGAAGCAGACAGTCGGGTGCCACCCCTCGAGGGTAGGGGAATGGGGAACTGAGCATGAGGACAAGACTGTCATCAGGGCTCTGCATGGGTCACAACGATGTGGATGTGGGGCAGTGTTTTATTTTATTATTATTTTTTAATATATATATATATATTTTTTTTTTATTGATTTTTTTTACAGAGAGAAAGGGAGAACGATAGTCAGAAACATCAATCAGCTGCCTCCCCCCACTGGGGATGTGCCCGCAACCAAGGTCCATGCCCTTGACCGGAATCGAACCTGGAACCTTTGAGTCCGCAGGCCGACGCTCTATCCACTGAGCCAAACCGGTCAGAGCAGTATTTTATCTTTTTAATGTTTCGTTATTTATTTGAGAGAGAGACGGGGAGAAACATGGATTTGTTGTTCCACTTATTCATGCATTCGTTGGTTGATTCTTTTTTTCTTTTTACAGTTACTCTCTATTTTTAAAGAATAGTTTATTTTTTAAAATATTAGAGAGAAAGGAAGAGGGGAGAGAGAGAGAGAGAGAGAGAGAGAGAGAGAGAGAGAGAGAGAGAGAGAGAGAGGAACATCCATGTGAGAGCTGCCTCCTGCATGCCCCCTACTAGAGATCAAGTCTACAACCCAGGCACGCGCCCTTGCCCAGGAATTGATCCAGCAACTTCCGGGTACATGAAACAAGGCCCAACCAATGGAGCCACACTGGCCAGGGCCGTTGGTTGATTCTCTCATGTGCCCTGAGTGGGGATCGAACTTGCAACCTTGGTGTACCCAGTCGACGCTCTGATCAGCTGAGCTGGCTAGCCAGAGCAGTGGGACAGTGTTTAGAATAGAGGTATGAATAGGACATTTGAGGTGCCACAAGGTCAAGGGATCAAGAGATGATTGTCATTGAAGAGATAGTTTGGTGCAGTTCCCAAGAGACCGTGCAGGGCCTCATGGGGAAGCGCTAGTCAGCCAAAAATTGTGAGACCTAATCAGATTAAGTAAAGTTGCAAGATATAAAATCAACATAGAGAAGTCCGTTTCATTTCTATACACTGACAACAAACTCTATGAAAAAGAACTAAAGAAAGCAATCACATTCACAGTAGCATTTAAAAAAAAAAAGTACCAATAAAATTCTCAGGAATAAATTTAACCAAGAAGTGAAATATCTGTATAGTGAAAACAATAAGACTCTAATGAAATTAAGACACAAAGAAATGAAACACACACACAAAAAAAAAGACAGAAAGAAATGGAAAGATATCCCATGTTCATGAATAAGGAGAATTAATATTGGTAAAATGTCCATATTACCCAAAGCCATCTATACATTTGATGCCATTTCTATTAAAATACCAATAACATTTTTTCACAGAAATAGAACAATCCTAAAATTGGCACGAAACAGACAGAAAACCCTAAATAGCCAAAGCATCCTGAGAAAGAACAAAATTTGGCCCTAACTGGTTTGGCTCGGTGGATAGAGCGTCGGCCTGTGGACTGAAGGGTCCCAGGTTCGATTCCGGTCAAGGACATGTACCTTGGTCGTGGGCACATCCCCAGTGAGGTGTGTGCAGGAGGCAGCTGATCGATGTTTCTCTCTCATCGATGTTTCTAACTCTCTTTCTCCCTTCCTCTCTGTAAAATAAACAATAAAATTTATTAAAAACAAACAGACAAAATTTGAGGTATCACACTCCCTAATTTTATTTTATTTTCATTTTTAAAAATATATTTTTATCAATTTTAGAGAGGAAGGGAGAGAGAGATTGAAACATCAACGATGAGTTTCAGTTGGTTACAGCATCATCCTGATATGCCAAGGTTGTGGGTTCGATCCCCAGCCAGGGCATGAATGCATAGATGGGTAAACAACAAATTGATGTGACTCTCTCTCTCTCTCTCTCTCTCTCTCTCTCTCTCTCTCTCTCTCTCTAAAAATCAATAAATAAAAATTAAAACAATAATAATATAAAACTGCAGGAGTTTTAAGAGTAATACTGACCCTCATTTGGAGACTCAGTGAGATTCTCTTCTCTACTTCCGGGTCTATAGTAGAATGTAAGCACTTACGCCCCGAGATCGCTGTGTCACTAGTATGACTGCGGTTTTTTTTTGCATCCTGTTTTCTAGATAACCGTGACAGACCTGGAGCTTCCTCAGCAAAAACAGGTAAGATAATTAGAGGGGTTTTTTTTGTTCTTTTTTAAAAATATGTTTTTTTGATTTTTTACAGAGAGGAAGGGAGAGGGATAGAGAGTTAGAAACATCGATGAGAGAGAAACATCGATCAGCTGCCTCCTGCACACACACCCCCTACTGGGGATGTGCCCGCAACCAAGGTCCATGCCCTTGACCGGAGTCGAACCTGGGACCCTTCAGTCCCCAGACTGACGCGCTATCCACTGAGCCACACGGGTTAGGGCTAGAGGTGTCTTTTACCGATGATATCCACTTCATGAGGCAGCGGATCCCTCTTGATTGAAAGGCACAAGGGGATTCTTAACACCTACTTTCTCATGCTTTGGGAGGAACTACTGTGTTTGGGAGGAGATGGCTTCTAAGCCGCTCCTGAAAAACCTTAGTAACTAAAAAACATCTCGAGGTGCATGGTCTGCCATCCTATATAATAAAAGGCTAATATGCAAATTGTCCCCTCAACCCGGAGTTTGACCAGGGAGCGAGGCCGGTCTACACCCGAGGCCCCTCCTCCCCACTGGCTCCACCCCCAACCGGCCCAACCCCACCTGTGCACGATTTCATGCACTGGGCCTCTAGTCTTCCATAATGAAAACCTCTGATGTTGTGTGAAGCCTGGGGGTGAGTCTGTGTGACTGGCTTGGGCCCCGGGATCGGGACCCCAAGAGCTCAGGTACTTTGGCGATATGTATGATCAAGGTCTTGCTAAGACTTTAAAGTTCTCCACGATAGGTGAATATTGAATTCTTTTTCTCTGGTGTTGCTTTTTCCGTGAAGAGTTGCCTAAGGTTCTGTCCTCAGAGATGCTTGCTTATAAACATTAGGGCTTTGGGTAGTTTTATTGATCGGTTGATTTTTTAACCCTTTGTAATCGGGCATTTTCCCGCCAAATCGCGTCGTAACGCGGGGCTTTTTTGACGTTTTCTCGCCAAAATTAGACTTTCCGTAAAATATTCATATCTTTCGATCTACTTGATATTTTTCTATGAAGCTTTCAGTGTTTTTGTTTAAAAAGAGGTCTCTATTTATTTACTTCGCAAAGTATGTGTTATTGTATTTTTTATGTACACAAAATTACTACATTCTAGGTAAACATATAAAAAACACTCTTTCACAATCAAAATAATTTTATTTATACAAAATTACAATATTTTTTCGAAATTTTCAACAGATCTTATAAAAAAAAACCTATAACCTAATAGTGCTTCACTGTGCGGTCGCGTTCGAAACACTTCCCTTTGTGCAGGGGTACATTACAAAACTTGCACATGTACGTTTCATTGCGTAGTTTCTGAGTGGCACATACACGACAACGACGTAACACATTTTTATTTTTGCCGGTTCCAACTAGAGGTTCCAATGTATGTTTCCTCATGTCCATGGACAGTCTCCCTGGTGGATCCGATTTTACTCATTTCCCGCATTAAAAATGTGTTAAAAAGGAAGGGAGAGAAACATCAGTTTGGTGTTCCATTGATGTGTTCCATTCACTGGTTGATTCTCTTTTTAAAAATACATTTTTATTGATTTTAAAGAGAAAGGGAAGGGGAGAGAAAGATAGAAACATCAATGAAGAGAGAGAATCATGCATCGGCTGCCTCCTGCACGCCTCCCACTGGGGATCGAGCCTGCAGCCCGGGCCTGTGCCCTTGACCCGAACTGAACCTGGGACCCTTCAGTCCTCAGGCTGGCGCTCTATCCACTGAGCCACACAGGCTAGGGCACCTTAGTTGATTCTTGTATGTGCCCTGACCAGGGATTGAACCTGCAACCTTGGTGTATGGGGATGATGCTCTCACCAGCTGAGCTGTCTGGCCAGGAACAGGGATGTGCAAGCGTCCCAGTTCCTGCTTCAACTCAATTCTACCCGCGAGTGAGTAGGCTTGCTGGGACGTGTGGTCACGCTGCGTTTAACCGTTGGGGGACCTGCCAGGCTGTTTGCCAAAGAGGCTGCACCATTTCACCTTCCAGCCAATCCCGTGGCTCCCTCTGTCTCCACATCCTTGCCAACCCTTGTCCATTTCCTTTCCTCGCATGACAGCCGTCCGAGGGAGTGTGCATTTCTTACCGTGCACTTCCCGAGTTCACACTTGAGCCACCATAGTTCTTTTTGTTCCTTTTTTATTTCTGTCTATAATCACGGAAAGTTAGGATCTTATTTATTTACTTATTTATCCTCACCCGAGGGTATTTTTCCCCTAGATTTTTTTTCGAGAGAGTGGAAGAGAGAGAGGAAAAGAGAGAGAAACATCGATGCGAGAGACACACATCGGCTGGTTGCCTCCTGGGAGCAGTCTGCAACCCAGGTACGCGCCCTGGACAGGAATCGAACCTGGAACTCTTCAGTCTAACGGGCTGGCGCTCTATCCACTGAGCCACACCGGCTAGGGCTGAACCACCACGATTCTAAACAGAGTAACAGATCTCTAAGCACAGACGCGTTGCCCACCGCCTGCATATGCATGCCCGAAGGGGCCCTGAGCTCCCATTCCTTACTGTACAGACGGGTAAGGAATTTCACCACCTAACTGGGACACCAGGCCCGAGACCTATCACTGCTTTCGGGTGCCTGTGTCAAACTGCGTCCCGTGGCTCGGTCAGTCCCTCCAGGCCAGCAGCATAGACCCTGCCGCTTGCTTTGGCTCTTAGGAAGCAGACATGTGAAACTTATGAACCAAGGTATGTGGCCATCTCAGGGCAAACCCAGTTCGTCGGGTTGTGGGGCCCCGGGAAGGGGACAGTTTTGCAAGAATCTGCTTCTCATTTCCCAGCAAGTTGCTCCGTGAGAGACACGGCAGGCTGCACCCGGGGGAGAAGGTAAAGGCTAAGCGGGCTCACCCCCTGGCCATGGGCAAGGAGACCCCTGACTGGTGGTGTTGCTCTTATATCCATCGGGGGCAAAGCAGACATTCAGTCCTCAGTTCATCCTAGCTTGATGCCTGTCTTGGTGGCCAGAGCTGTCTCATGCCTGGGGCACATTAAAAAAAAATAAAGATTATGCCCTGACCGGTTTGGCTCAGTGGCTAGAGCGTCAGCCTGCGGACTCAAGGGTCCCGGGTTCAATTCCGGTCAAGGGCATGTACCTTGGTTGCGGGCACATCCCTAATAGGAGGTGTGCAGGAGGCAGCTGATCAATGTTTCTCTCTCATGGATGTTTCCAACTCTCTATCCCTCTCCCTTCCTCTCTGTAAAAAATCAATAAAATATATTAAAAAAAATAAAGATTATATATTTGGCACTCGGTCGATTTTACATGGAGATCAGGTGACTCTCAAATCGTTCAGGACATTTGAGAATGGTCTAGTAGACACTGATCGATGGTTACATGCTGAGCTAGAGGGCCTTGGCACCCAAGTGGACACATCGTACGCTCTTTGTCCTCATGGAACTTTGAGTCTGGAGACTCTGCCGTGCGAACAGAATCGTTCTTCAGTCTCATTATTTAGGTGTAAGAGTGAAACTCAGCCACTCAGAGTGAGACTTGAATCTGAGTGGACTAAGTGACTATTGTAACTTTTTTTACTGTTGTAAACATACTACACGAAGACTAGAGAACATTTGGAGACGATAGGCAAGGATTTAAAAAAATAAATAAATCTCTGTTGTTCAGATTGGAAAAGGTTAAGCAGGCCTGATGTTTCTCCGCTTCCATCCAGGGCCCGGGAACAGCCATGCAGATGCCCGGAAAGAATGGGTGCTTTTTTAAAAAAATATATATATATATATTATTGATTTTTCACAGACAGGAAGAGAGAGGGATAGAGAGGTAGAAACATCGATGAGAGAGAAACATCCATCAGCTGCCTCCTGCACACCTCCCTACTGGGGATGTGCCCGCAACCAAGGTCCATGCCCTTGACCGGAATCGAACCCGGGACCTTTCAATCCGCAGGCTGACGCTCTATCCACTGAGCCACACCGGTCAGGGCTCCATCTACTTCTTAAGCCCTTCACCTTTTTCATTCAGTCCCTCTGGCAGCCGTCACTTGTCCTCTGTATCTGTGAGCCTGTTTCTGTCCTGCTTGTTAACCTGTT
>PVJC01047382.1:0-12910 GCA_004026665.1 Murina feae
CTGCAGGGCCCACCGTGTCCACCTGTGCACGGCACCGGATGAAGCCGCCAGGGCAGGGAGCCGGGAGCTCCTGCAGGGACTGGCGAGCCCCCAGCAGGGGGGCAGGCGGATGCCTGCCGCCAGCCCTTCCTTCCACTGGCTGCTGTGTAGGTGCCTCCTCGCGGGCACCACCGCCATCTCCTGAGAAGGGCCTGGTAGCCCCCTCCGTGGCCCCTGGCCTCTGCACCTGCGCTGAGGATGCCAGCTGCCCGCTCCCTCTCTGTCCCTGAGGTTTCAGACAACCAAGATGTGTAATTCCGTCAACTACCAATTGGTGTCTCTGCTCAGGCTGGCTCATAGCTGGGGTACCGCTCCTCTCTCCCTCCTTCGCCTGCAAACTCCTACACATCCTTCATCACCCAGCTCAGAAGCTGCCTTTGCCAGGAAGCCTTCCCTGACCACTTCCCCTCAAGCCCAACTCGGTCAGATGCCTCCTCTCGGTGCTCACCCCCCAGCGTGTCCCTGGCCTGGGGTGGCCCAGGGGCTGCCGGGAACCTGCTCACTGCACTTGACCAGGTCTTTTGAGGATAGAGAAGTCTAGGTTGGACTCTCAGCAGGGTCCCCAGGGCCAGCACACAGCCGGGGACAGAGGCTGGAGGAGGAGAGCGCATCCCAGGCCACACTGTCCCCTCCAGAGCTGCCCGGCCAGGCCAGAGGCCACCAGCAGACACAGCCGGGGACAGATGCAGACGACAAGGACAGATGCAGACAGACAACAGGTGACTCAAGCCCAGCCGGGAGACAGCCCAGGAGCCTGACCCGCCTCATCTTATGTGTTTGGAACCAACACCCAAGGGAGCTTCAGAGCCGTCACCACAGCAGGTGTAAGAGGACCCCGAGGCTCCGAGGCATCACCTTCACACCCAGGACACAGCCAGTAAAAGTGGGGTCTCAGGAGAGATGCACGGAGGAGCTGACCGCCCCGGCTGGGCCCCTCCATCCCCCCTCCTCCCTCCGTTCTGCCTGGACAAGCCCTGGCCCAGCTGGGAGGGGCTGCACGCTGCTCCCCCCACCCCCAGACCCAGGGCTCCCAGGAACCAGCAGTCAGTATCTGTGTGGGGAGCCCGAGGCAGGTCCCCCAGAGGTCCCCCCAAGGCTCTCCTGTCCCCTGGGCTGGGGACCCTTCGGAAGACCTGAGTGTGAGCCGCAGGGACTCACAGCTCTCACGGTCACCGTCTGCCAAGAAGCCCGGGTCGCACCTGTTGTCACCGAGGCCCCTGACAGACGGCAGGTCACACCCAGGAAACCACCCTCCGTTGGAAACGCGCCTGACGTCAGATGCATGTATTCCCCACACCGACCCACGACCCCCGGCTCAGCGCAGCCCACCCTAAAGGTGCTCAGTACCCGCCTCAGCCTGCCCTCGGGCGACCACCGACAGGAGCCTATTCTGCGACCAAGTGCCCAGCGTCTCATGCGCTTTATCTTGTATCTCAGTGGATGACGCCAGCCGCAGTCCCGGGGCCCAGGGTCCCATTCAGGGCAAGGGCACCCGCCTCAGTTGCAGGCTCGACCCCGGCCCTGGTCGGGCGCGTGCGGAGGGCAACAAATCGATGTCTTTCTCTCACATCGATGTTTCTCTCCCTGTCTCTCCCCCTCCCTTCCACTCTCTCTAAAAATCGATGGAAGAATATCCTCGGGGGAGGATTAACAACAAAAATAAATCAGTAAGGCTCCACGGCCCCATAGAAACACGCACCCTAACCCCGATCCCCGGGAGGCAGGGACACCTGTCCCTCCCGCAGGCACATCCCAGGCCGGGAGCCACTACGGACGCAGCCCCCTGCACCTGCTTCCTGGTGCTTCCCGGTTCGCTCGGTCACTGAGCGCCCGCCACTCGGTCCAGCCCAGGCAGAGACCCTCTGTCTTGGCCAGCAGTGCCCTGGGGAACCCACACGGCAAAGAAGGGCAGGGCAGCACCCAACCTAGACGGACAGGTGGCCAGGCTGTGCCAGATGCAAGCCCAGGACGACAGGTGCACATGAAGGAGAAGGGCAACCTCTGAGCCACAGTGGCTGGGACGCCAGGAGGGGGCAGGGAGGTCCAGCCCTGCCCCACAGGATGCCCATCCCCCAGGCCAGCCCTGCAGACCCTCCCTCGCCATCGCCAGCGGCCCCCGTGGCCCGGCACACCCTGAGCCCACTCCTGGGTGCCATGCGGAGCCCACGGGCTAGTGGGGGCACAGGGCAGCCGTGCCCTCACGGGTCCTGCCCATGAAAGGCTCCTTTCCCTGTGCACTTTCTTGTCTGTTCCTTTTACCCCAAATGCCTCAGGCCAGGGCCGACTCTAGAGTCACCTGCAAGACACTGGCCCAGGGGACACTGTGGCTGGACAGAAACGCCTCCCAAACACGAATTCCCACGACCAAGCTGCCCCGTATCTTCTGTCCACGATGCCCGGCTCGAGGGGGACGGGATCGCCCAGGGAGGTGACCCCGGTCCGACATGTACCTTCCAGTGGGCTTCCGAGCTCTGCATGAAGTCCAGCCCGGCCTTGACCTCCGCCTTCATCTCGTGAATGTGGGCCACGGTGTGCACCGACCACGCGTCCGTGGGGGTCACAGACAACGCCTGGGGGGTGGGAAAGAGGGGGGCGGGTCAGTCAGGCTGGGGCTCCGAGTTCCGCACACGTGGCCTGAGCTGGGGGCTGGGCATCGGGCGGGACCTGGTGTGAGGACTGGGCTCAGCCTCAAACAAGAATGGCCCGAAGGCCAGCCCTGCTGACCGCCTGCAGCTACCCAGGGCTGTCACACCCATTTCACAGATGGGACTGAGCGCTGGCCCGGGGCCACCCAGCCGTCTTCCCACCACAGGGCACGCCCAAGCCCCCCAGCCAGGGCCAGCAGAGCAGCCTCCGCTGCAACTGTGGCTCAACTCCCCGGGGCTGAGTGACACTGCTGACAGTATGAGGTTCAAGGTGGGAGGACCCGCATTTCCATACGCTCCCAGCCTCCCGAGCTCTGGCTCCCACAGGGTCATGTGGGCCCTGGAGGCAGACAGAGCGGGCGCCAGGGCTCGTCTTCCTCGCCTATGGGGGTAGCTTGTGCATCTGGGCTCCAGGAAAGGGACCGCGGGAGGCGGTGGTGACAGGAGGCGGCTGCTGTTACCAGGAGCCCTTCCTGTCCGAATCCTCGAGGAAATGGGTGCCGAGGCAGAACCTGGCCAGGGTCACCCACGAGCGGGTCCTGGTGCCCCTGCCCCACGGACGCCAGTCCTGAGGCCGGCACCTCGGGGGGCCACCCACCTCTTTGGCGAGCTTCTCTGCCTGGTCGTAGAGGTTGGTTTCCATCAACCCGAACGAGTAGATGCCCTTCACGTAGCTAAAGACAGAGCGAGAGTCCTTTTTCAATGGGGGCCGGGACTGGTCAACCCTCAGCACGACCTGTGCGGGCCCACGGGCCCCGAAACCACCCGTGTGCACACATGTCCTGGCGTGGAGTGGGGTGTGTGCAGATGTGGTCATACCAGGGCAGGGGGGTCCCAAACCCGGTGGCTGGTGCCCTGACAGCACGAGCAAGGAGAGTGAAGGTAGACACGGAGACACACACAGGACAGACGGCCGCGTGAGGACCGTGCAGGGATGGGTAAGCTGGGGACCCTCCCCCAGAGCCTTCGACGGGGCCCCCGACACCTGGATTTCGGACCGCGGCCTCCACAGCAGAGAGAAAATGAATCTGTGGTTTTAAGCCTCCCAGCCTGTGGCCTTGGTTATGGCAGTGCCAGGAGCTGGTCCACTGGCCCTCTGCCAGGCACCAAGCCACGTGGGGGGTCCCAGCGAAAGATGCCCTGGCTGGGAAGGGGCGGCGTGACCTTTATCACCTGCGTGACGGCTCCCCACCCAAACGCTGTCTCCGAGCTGGACCCTCTGCAGTTCACATCCCACCTTCTAGGTGTCAGGGGACAGGGCCTTTCCCCCCTGCCCACGTGGGGATGCCCGCCAGGAGGGACAGCTCAGGGACAGCCCCCAGAAGCCATGGTGACCTTGGGCTGTCAGCAGCTTCTCCCCAGACCCCGGCTCCCGGAGGTGGGGGCCTCGTCTGTCCAACTGGCTCTCGCCCCAGGCTTCCCCCCCCCCCGCCCCCCGAGCATGGGCTTGGTGACACAGCGCTGACTAAATGCGTGTCTTCATCGCCCCGTCACCACGGGCTCCGAGCTCCCGCGCGCTCTTCCTGCGCTTTTGCGGGATTCCGAGGGGGCGAGCGAGAACCACGGAGCTTCTGTCTGAGACTCGGGTGTAGCCATGATCTCCGTGGACAGGAAGATCCAGCTTTACTCCCCACGGAAGCAGCGTCCTGGAGCCCTGGCTTCCGACTTCGCCTTTAAATATTCATGAGGCTCTTCTTGGAGACCTGTCACCACCGACAGCTAAGCGCGCGTGGGATGCTCGACTGGCAGCCTCTACCAGCTCCGCGACGGTTACGCTGATGGGTCCCCTTGGCGGGGCCACAGCCCTGTCGTCGGGGCAGACACGATGTAGGTGTTGCTGTGAAGGTTGTTTGTAGGCGGCTGACACGTGAATCAGCAAAGGATGCTCCGGTCCGCGGGGTGGGTGGGCCTCGCTGCATCAGGCAAAGGTTTTTGAGCCGAGACTGACCTCCCGGAGGAGGAAGGAAGCGGCCTCTCCAGAGACGGCGACACAGCGCGCTCCCTGACTTCCCAGACCGCGCTGTCCTGCCAGCCGCCAAGCGCCGAGCCAACGCCTTACAATCCATGTCTCTACACATATGTAGATATAGAGGTTGATGTTTGCACATACATGTAAGCAACATGATTCTGTGTCTCCGGAGAACCCTCGCTCACACGGCTCTCCAATCCATTCAAGTTTGACCTTCACCATAATCCTCCGACTCAGAGGCGACGGAGCCCTGGCCGGTGTGGCCCATGGTTAGAGGGTCGGCCTGGGCGCTGAAGGGCCGCAGGTTCAATTCCCAGTCGAGGGCACAGACCTGGCTGGCAGGCTCGATCCCCAGCCCTGGTTGGGGCACATGCAGAAGGCAACCAACCAGTCAATGTCTCTCACATCGATGTTTCTCTCTCTCTTCCCTCCCCCTTCCTCTCTCTCTAAAAATCAATGGAAAAGTATCCTCGGGTGAGGGCTAACAAACACAACAACAAAAAGCTGCAAAGGGGGCAACACTGTGTGTCACTCGGGCTGCTCACTGGTCCGTCCCCCTTGCCCTCCGCCCCTCCCCTCTGAGCGCACAGCAGAGCTGCACTTGCTGGGCTCCTGGGAGGGCGGCCGGCTCTGACCAATGACCCTGAGCCAGTGGCCCCCACCCTTTATGGGTCTCGCCCCACCTGAGCATCTCTAAACCCTGATGCTCTTCCTGTGACATAGAATTCTTATTATTCAAAATGTGAGCTTCTATTTTCGTGGAGGAAGCCTGAAAGGCCATTACCTTGGTCCAAACAGGCTTCCAAAGAACATGGCATCCATGAAAGAGAAACATAAAGAACAAAAGGGCATTTCACTAAGGAACCACTAAGAAATCTATTCTAATAAAAGAGTAATATGCAAATTGACCATCACAAGATGGCTTCCCCCATGTGGTCAAAGATGGCCACCACAAGATGGCCAGCAGGGGAGGGCAGTTGTGGGGGATCCAGGCTGCAGGGGAGGACAGTTGTGGAGGACCATCCTGGCAGGCGGAGGGCAGTTAGGAGCAATCAGGCCAGTACAGGAGCAGATAGGCATTGATCAGGCTGGCAGGGGAGTGTTTAGGGGCAATTGGCAGGCCAGAGGTTGGGAGCCAGCAGTCCTGGATTGTGAAAAGGATGTCCGACTGCCCGCATGGGATCGGGCCTAAATGGGCAGTCGGATATCCCTCAAGGGGTCCCAGATTGGAACGGGTGCAGGTTGGTCTGAGGGACACCACCACCACCCCCAGCCCCACTCTGTGCATGAATTTCGTGCATCAGGCCTCTAGTTGTTATAATACTAGAGGCCCAGTGCACAAAAATTTGTGCACTTGGGGGGTCCCTCAGCCCTTCCTGTGCCCTCTTGCAGTCTTGGACCCCTCTGGGAATATCCACCTGCTGGCATAGGTCTGTTCCCAGGGGATTAGGCCTATGCTGGCAGTCAGATATCACTCTGGCAGCCTGGAAACCCTCAGGGTCATGTCCACTTGCCAGCGGGGAGGAGGCCTAAGCTGTAGTTGGACATCCTTAGTGCTGCTGAGGAGGCGGGAGAGGCTCCCACCACCACCGCTGGCTAAGTCTGCTCCCCAGGGGATCGGGCCTAAGCTGGCAGTCAGACATTCCTCTGGCAGCCTGGAAGCCCTCAGGGGATGTCCACTTGCCAGCAGGGAGCAGGCCTAAGCTGCAGTCAGACATCCTTAGCGCTGCTGAGGAGGTGGCAGAGGGTCCCGCCACCACTGCTGTACTGGCAGCCGTCAACCTGGCTTGTGGTTGAGCAGCGCTCCCCATGTGGGAGTGCACTGACCACCAGGGGGCAGCTGCTGCATTTAGCGTCTGCCCCCTGGTGGTCAGTGTGTGTCATAGTGACCAGTCATTCCCAGTGGTTCTGCTGTTAGGGTCCATTTGCATATTACTCTTTTATTATATAGGATGAGGTGATGTGAAAAAATAGCAAATAAAGCTTCAAAACATGTAATAGAGACCTGAAACGCAGAAATACGTCAGGATATGTGTTTAGATGCTGCATATGAGGCCCCTAGAACCATGAGAAACGCAGACTTCTCTGCTAATAACTCGCTCGCGAATTGGCCCCTAACAACCAAACTGCCGCCCGTGGGGTATGGGCCCCGGTGGGACCCGCCGCCCTGAGTGCGTCAGCGCCTCACGAGTCCCTCAGGGGTTCTCCCTCCGCCCTTGGCAATGGTGTGTCCAGAGAGCAGGTGCTCCACCAGCCAGGGTCCCGGAGGGCGGCCACACAGGGCACAGCGCCAGCCGCCTGGGACGGGCAGGGGCATGAGAGCAGAGACCTCGCTGTAGTCGCCCTGGAGGACCAGGTCTCCCCTGTGCCGACTGCGCAAGGAGCCGCCCCGCTCCCGGGTGGCAAGATGGTGCGTGAGGGACCTAAAGAGCCACCGTGGCCTCACCTGGGGGTGGGAGGGCCAGGAGCCTTGACCCAGGTCGGGGCAGGGGAGGGAGAGTCAGCAACGGCACGCACCTGCTCAGGGGGATGCCCGGCGTCCAGAAGGGCAGGACTCGGGCCGCGGAATCTCGCATCTGCTCCTGGTAGCCCAGGTAGAAGTAGGCATCGTGGGAGAACTTGAGGGCCAGCATGTCCGTGGGGTGGTCCCGGAGAATCTGCTCCCACAGCTCACAGGCTTCGGGGAAGTTCCTGGGAGGAGAGCGCGGGTTCTCAGCGACAGGGACACAGCCCACCTGCAGGAGGGGACAGCATGGCTTCCTGCCAGCTCCACCGTCTGCCCTGCACTGGTCGCACACGTACACGCACATACATGCACACACACACACACGGATCCCCGCGCACACCTACACGTTTGCACACACACATTGCAGGTCTTCCAATGACATCGTTCTGTTCGATGTCCTTTTTTTAAAAAAAGCTTTTTTTATTTCAGAGGGAGGGGGAGAGAGAGAGGAGCATCCATGATGAGAATCACTGATCAGCTGCCCCTGCACGCTCCACACTGAGGATGGAGCCCACGACCTGGGCCTGTGCCCTGACTGGGAGTTGCACCGTGACCTCCTGGTTCATAGGGAACGCTCAGCCACGGGCCACAGGGCAGGGCTGGCTCCCTTTGGAGCGCTGACGAGGTGCTGTGGGAGGGTGGCTCGTGTCTGCCGAGATGCCTGCGGTGAAGCCGGCGTTGTTACATGTCGCTTTGTTTCGAGTCACGGAAGGTGCCACCGACATTAGCGAGGACTCAACTGTGCGCACAGATGTATCTACAGCAGCTTGTGGCTCAGAGAATCCATAACCCAATGGGTGGCCATTCCCCTGAATTCAAACAAGACGCAAGTGCTGGTTTAACAAGCGGCCCCAGGCGATTCTGGAGACCGAAGGAACCGGCTGGGGAGGCCTGGAGGCAGAAGCGCAGCTAAGCCCTGGCACTGACCCCCCGGGGGCCCGGGCAGCCTTCCTCTGTCGCTGCTCCAGAACCTGCACATCAGCTCAGTGGCCTTGCTCTGCCGGCGTCTCCCCGGCCTGAGCAGACCAGGCCGCCTGGGCACGGGCTCCGGCTCCGAATGGCTGCTGGCAGGGCCAGCAGTGGGAAAGCAGGTGCCATGGGCGGATGCTCGAAGGGCAAAGGAAAGGGGGATGGTTTCTCTTCCGTCTCCTATTTGTTTCTGTAATGTGCCCCCATTCTTTTTGTAAGAAAATAATAAGCCGCCCTAACCGGTATTGCTCAGTGGATAGAGCGTTGGCCTGCGGACTGAAGGGTCCCAGGTTTGATTCCGGTCAAGGGCATGTACCTTGGTTGCGGGCACATCCCCAGTGGGGAGTGTGCAGGAGGCAGCTGATCGATGTTTCCCTCTCATCAATGTTTCTAACTCTCTATCCCTCTCCCTTCCTCTCTGTAAAAAAATCAATAAAATGTATTTAAAGAAAATAATAGACAGTTTATTGAATGAAACGAAGTAAGCTGCTTTGAGTGCCCTCCGGGGGCCCTGGCCAGCTCCTCCTCCTCACCGTCCCGGCAGCAGGCAGCATGTGAGTGGCGATCAGAGGCTGGGAGGTGGGGGCAATCACCCCAGCCCCTCCCCAGGGGCACTGGGCAGCCTGTGGCACCACCTGCAGGCCCCGAGTGCCAGCCCCAAGCTCCTCACCCCTTGGCAAAGGCCTCCACCGCCGACACGTGCAGCCGCTCCCGCGGCGTCAGCGGCTGCGCTTGGGACATCTCCACCATGTTCCTCACCGCAAGCGCCAGCTCTCGGTCCAGCCGCACGGAGCTCCCAGTGCCGATCAGCACCAGGCCGTTGGAGATGGCGTGGCCCATGGCTGGCGAAAGGCGAAAGGTCGGGGGGGGGGGGGCAGCTGGTGACTCGCCCGGCCCCGCCCTGCCCCGCCCCATGTGTGAAATGAGCAGCCCCCGTCCCAGGAGCTGTGCCCCCACCAGAGTGCAGAGCTCAGCCTGGGCCCTCCCCCCACCTGCAGGCCGCCCCCTGAGAGCATCCTGCACCCCACAAATATCTGCTTCAGGAGGGCGGCTGGTGAGCACTGGCGTCTGGAGAGCCTCATCACCAGCTGAACCTTTTTAAAAAGTTAATCCTCAGCTGAGGGTATTTCCCACAGACTTTCAGACAGAGAGAAAGGGAGAGAAGTGGGGGAGAGGGAGAGAGAGAGGATCATCGGGGTGAGGGAGACACATTGACTGGTGCCTCCTGCACGCACCCTGACTGGGGCTGGGGATTGAACCCTCAACCAAGGTATGCGCCCTGGACCGGGAATGGAACCCCAAACCCTTTGGTCCACAGGCCGGCGCTCTAACCACTGACCGTCCAGCCAGGGCAGCTGAGCCCCTCTTTCTCCAACCTCGTTGTTCTCCCCTGAGAAATGGGATCAGTGACTCTTCTGTAGAATGGGCACCCGATTAGGGGGAAAGATGCCTTCTCCAGGCGTCAGCATTGCTATGGGAGCAGCTGGTACTCAACCACAGCACCGACTGGCCCCTTCTTCTCCCCCCCCTCCCCCCCGTGCCAATGCCCGCCCGGGCACTGCCAGCCGTGAGCTGGGGCCCAGCCCAGGCAGCGCCACTCACCGAAGGCCGGGTCCGCTGCCTTCAGCTTCGCCAGGCAGCCCTCGATGCCCCCGAGGGCCGGGTCGTTGGTCCACGTCACGTACTGAAACACAAGTCACAGCGAGCCGTCGGCTCCCGCTGGCAAAGGCGCGGCCCTGAGCCAGGCCCGTGCTCCTCCCCGGGCTCCGGGAGAGCGGGACAGGGATGATGTCAGCGAGGACACTGAACACGTGCACCTCGGGGCGCACTCTGTGGGGGCGGTGAGGCCGCCGTTTCCCAAACCCCCAGCCTCTAAGGAAGTCTGCCTGCGTCACCTGCCCACTACTCAGCGTCAGCCCTCGAGGGGCCGCCATGGAGCACCCAGGGGGAGTCTTCTCCGCCTTGTTCACACCTTTTAAGAAGAACCTCAGCCCTGGCTGGTGTGGCTCAGTGGGTAGAGCGCCGGCCTGCAGACCAAAGGGTCCCGGGTTCGATTCTGGTCAAGGGCACATACTTTGGTTGCAGGCTCCCCCCTGACCCCTGCCCTGTTCGGGGCTCCTGCAGGAGGCAACCAGTGGATGTGCTTCTCTCACACCCATGTTTCTCTCTGTCTTTCCCTCTCTCTTCTACTCTCTCTAAAAAAGATCAGTGAAAAATATCCTGGAGTGAGGATTATACAATAAAACAAATCTACTCTAATAAAAGAATATGGAAATTAACCATCACTCCGGGACACCTAAGCCATGCTCACCAGCCAAGCCACGCCCCCAGCCAATCAGAGCTGCTGTATGCAAATTAACCCAGCCAAGATGGAGGCAGACAGCCACCAAGGTAGAGCAAACAGGAGGCTTCTGTTGCACCAGGAGTAAACTACCTGCCTAGGCCAGCTGGGCCTCTGCTCACAGCAACATAGTTTCAATTATAGAAGCCACAGAGCTGAAGCAAACAGGAGGCTTCGTTCCCTGCCTAGGTCTCTGCTCAAAGTAACTAAGTTTCAATTATAGAAGATAAATAAACTCCAGAAACCTGATTCCAGCCAGCGTCGCTGGGACGTGGGGTCAATGGGAGCTGTGGGCAGCCTGCAAACGGCCTTCAGCCCCTCACCCAGGCTGGCCAGGCATGCCAGCAGGTGGACATCCCCCGCGGGGTTCCAGACTGCGAGAGGGCACAGGCCAGGCTAAGGGACCCCCTCTCCCTGAGTGCACAAATTTTTGTGCACCGGGCCCCTAGTAAATAATAAATAAAATATTTTTTAAAAAGAAGAACTGTAGTATACATGTACTGTGGGAAGTCAGGCCGAGCCCTGGCTGGTGTGGCTTAGTGGTTGGTTATTGTCCCATCTAGCGAAAAGTCACCAGTTTGATTCCCGGTCAGGGAACACGCCCAGGTTGTGGGTTCGATCCCTGGTTGGGGTGCATACGGGAGGCAACTGAATGATGTTTCTCTCTCACATCTCTCCCTCTCTCTCTCTCTAAAATCAAGAATTCTATATAATAAAAGTCTAATTTGCAAATTATCCCCTCGCCGGGAGCTCGACCAGGGGGTGGGGCTGGCCAACCGTCTGAGGGCTGCCCCCCAGCTGGCCCTGCCCTCCATCACCCCCCAGCCTCCCAACCTCCTGCAGCTCCTCCCCTGAGCCATCTGATCACCTCCATCGGGACTGGCCAGCGAGACCCCACCCGTGCACAAAATCATGCACTGGGCCTCTAGTACTTTCTAAAAAGCGCTATGAAGAATGTCCGGGTCCCCATGAAGCCTGCTCTCCCCAAGTTTCCCAGGGGGCCTGGGAAGGAAGGGTCCACGGGCGTCACCGCTCGTACAGCCAGGAGCACCCATGAAGACAGAAGGCTCCGGAGGTGTGAGTCCCTCACCTGCTCACGGCCACCCCCCCCCCACTCCACCCGGAGGCCCAGAGCACCCTGGACACGTCGCGGCAGGAATGGACGAAGCTGTGAGATGCGCCCAACAATTTAACAAAAAAAGTTAATTAAAAGCATTCACCAGTCCGGCCGGCTCAGCCGCTGAGCGTGGACCTATGAACCAGGAGGTCATGGTTCCGTTCCGGTCAAGGGCACAGGCCTGGGCTACCAGCTCCATCCCCGGTCCGGGGCGTGCGGGAGGCAGCTGACCCATGGTTCTCTCTCATTTCGGTTTCCATCCCTCGCTGCCTCTCTCTCCCTCCATGAAATCAATTAGAAAGTATCTTTAAAGAAAGCGTGGCCAGGTTCAGGGACCCGGCCCTGCGGAAGGGGCTGCCTCGCTCCGGGCCTCACCTGGGTCAGGGCGGCATCGAACAGCTTGCAGGCCTCGTTGCTGGGCGTGGAGAGCGGGAGCCCGGCTTCCTTCCACGCCTGCACGCGAGAGGGGATGCCAGTCTCTCAGGGCCTTATCCCGGGGCCCTCCGAGCAGGACACATGACCCACCCCCCACGGGGACCTCCCGGCGGCATCTGCAGGGTGGGTCCCCGAAGGCCGGCCTCCAGCTGGCAGGCAGGGACCCCGCGTGGGCTCGCCTCTCAAGGACGTGACCGCTGGGGGCCCCCTCAGACCCCTGGCCGCCCCCCTGGGAACGGGCTCCGGGGTGCGCAGGCGGAGTCTGGGCTGGAGGGCCAGGCGGGGTGGGAGGGGGAAGGGGTGCTCCCCCCGGCAAGGGAGGTGCGCCGGCCCGCGAACCCCTGCGGCCCCACCCGCAGCGCTGTCCCTGGCGAGTCCCGAGGCGTCAGCACTGCTCAGGGCAACGGCCGCGCGGTGTCCCCGGGGCGCACAGACCGGCCGCTCCCCCGGGCGGGCCGTGTCCTCTGCTCCCCGCCAAGGGGGCGTTGCGTCCCCTGCAGCTCGGACCCCCTCCTTCCTCATCTGCAAAGGGGGCGGCTCCCCGAGACTTTCGCTCACGCCGGGCGCCCTGCGGTGCGCGCGGGCTGGTGCTTTCTGGGAGGCCCCGGGGGTCCCCGGTTCCCTGGAGGGTCCGTGGGGGGCGGTCCTCCGGGCCCTGTCGTGCGCCCCGGCGTCCTGCCCCCCGTACCTGGCAGTCGCGCAGCGGCGTGGACACGGCCATGGTGCGCGCTCCGAGCGGGGTGCCTGCGGGGCGCGCGTGGCCTTCCGGGTGGGGGCAGGGCGGGGCGCGGAGGGCGGGGCGGGGCGGCCGTGCGCCCGCTGGCTGGCTGGCTGGCCGGTTGGGACCGACGCCCGGACAGCGCTCCGCCCTCCCTGGCAATGGGGGGGG
>PVJC01047383.1:0-12926 GCA_004026665.1 Murina feae
TATGCCAGTCAATGAAAGAAAAATACCACATGATCTCACTTATTTATGGATAATAAAGACCATTATAAATTGATAAACATAAATACAGAGACAGAACAGCTTTGAACAGACTGTCATCCTACAGCTGGAAGGCTGGGGAGGGTTGGGGGGGGATTAAGAGATCAACTGAAAGACTTGCATGCATGCATATGAGCATAATCAATGGACACAAGAAACTGGGGGGTAGGGAAGGAGGGGGGAAGGGCAAGGGGGAAAAAATGGAGACCTATCTATCACTGTTGTAATATTTTAAGCAATAAAAAAAATCAAAAAAAAAAAGAAAGAAAAACACTGCATAAGGCCTTTGCTTATAAAGGGAGTTCTCCTTACTGAGAACTGATTATCTTCGCCCCAGCAGTACTAAGATTCAGAGGTTTCCTAGGGATACAAAGCTGTTATAACGTAAAAGTAGTATTTGCTAATGAATTGGCCACTTGTATCAGTCTTCATTCAAACAACATATCCTTTCATTTCTAGCACCTATCCCCATCCATCTTTTCCATCATTTTGTCTCTCATGCATTCTCAAATATATCGGTGAGTAATTCAATGTATATTTATCACAAAGTAAAATTATAAATCTTATAAAAAGATGCTGAATATCATATAAATTCAGCATTCAAAACTGATAAGGATCTGGTAGGCCAGCTTTCAACTGAAGAGGAGAGAAATAAATAAGGATAATTTTAAAGGTGATTCAGAAGAGGGACTTGAATACCAAATGATTATGAAGCCCTCAGGAAAACTGATGAAGCCCTTGAATATTTTGGCAAAAATCAACCCACTAGATGATCATGCTCTTTTCCCAGGAACTGAAATGTACCATCTTGAAATATCATGCAATTTTGTTAGAAAAACTGGGGCCAAAACAAGAACAATCAATTCTTGATATACTCTTTGTTTGTTGTAAGAAGTTCTTAGCAGCCCTAACTGGTTTGGCTCAGTGGATAGAGCATCGGCCTGTGGACTGAAGGATCCCAGGTTCGATTCCGGTCAAGGGCATGTACCTTGGTTGCAGGCACATCCCCAGTAGAGGGAGTGCAGGAGGCAGCTAATCGATGTTTCTTTCTCATTGTTGTTTCTAACTCTCTATCCTACTCCCTTCCTCTCTGTAAAAATCAATAAAATATATATATATTTTTTTAAAACATTCTTATCGCTTCTCGGCCTTTTGGCTAAGATCAAGTGTAGTAAAAAAAGTTCTTAGCATTCAAATTTATTAAAAGAGAGAAAATAAACATTTTAATAGCTTTCAGTTATTCAAGGCAGCATACTATCAAGCCCCACACCCTCCACTACTTACTGGAAATTTTTAGTTCCCCCTTTAAACGGATTCACTAAGTGACCTTTTGTCTGGTACCAATTGTCCTCAAATAATAAACTCTTGCATACTGCTTTGTTTCACATCACCTGGAATCTGGTGGGAGCTTAAAAAAATATTTGTTAAGCCCTAACTGGTTTGGCTCAGTGTATAGAGCGTTGGCCTGCAGACTAAAAGGTCCCGGGTTCGATTCTTGTCAAGGCCATGTACCTTCGTTGCTGGCACATCCCCAGTAGGAGGTGTGCAGGAGGCAGCTGATCAATGTTTCTAACTCTCTATCCCTCTCCCTTCTTCTCAGTAAAAAATCAATAAAATTTAAAAAAAAATTTTTGTTAAATTAATAATTACAGTAGCCTTCTCTGCCTCTAGTCTCAGTTCCTTTTGAATCAATTAGCACATTGACACCCACTCTAAAATTCTTCAGTAAATATTCACCAGCGTCAGTGAAAAAAACCAATTCCTCAGCATGGCTTACAAAACCCTTAGAATCAGGTCCTACTCTACTTGCTTTTATACTTGTGCCTCATTTAGTTACTTGTAGCTCTCCAAATGCCCCATAATTCCCTCCTGCCACCCTTTTATTATTCCCTCTGTTTGGAATTATCCAAACAGATATCCCCACCAAAGGGCAGACTCCTTTTCCTTCTTCTGTACAACCCACTATCTTGTACACAACTAGCACACCACCCACATTGTGTCTATATTGCAGCTGCTTCCCAACTTGTTCCAAGCAATTTTCATTATAAAATGTTTTATTTATAAAAGTAATATAACCACATTAGAGAAAATATAGGAAAAGTAGGGGAAATCGAAAAAACGTACATATATGTGTGTGTGTGTGTGTGTGTGTGTGTGTGTGTGTGAGAGAGAGAGAGAGAGAAACAGAGAGAGAGAGAGAGAGAGAGAAAGAGAGAGAGAGAGAGAGAGAGAGAGAGAGAGAGAGAGAGAGAGAGAATATAAATATATATGTATACCACACCCCCCTCTTCCTTACAGTCACTGGTATCATTTTGTTATACAGTTGACCCTGAAAAAACATGGGTTAGAACTGCACAGGTCCACTTATAAATGAATTTTTTCATTGACCAGAGCAATTCAAACTTCTACAGTTCAAGGTTCAACTCTATGGCTGGGAACCCATGGATGTGGAGGGCCCACTGGAGTTATATGTGAATTTGGGATTGCATAGGACATCTGTGCCCCTAACCCCTGTATTGATCACAGGTTCACTTTTTCCTTCTAAGATTTTTTGTCGTATGCATAAGATGTTGTAGCTACCTGCCCTTTAAAAACAAAGCCAACAGCACCATGAGATGGCGACCAGCAAGAAGGTAAGGAGGGAGAGTGTGTGAGAGAGTGAGGGAGCGATGGAGGAGTGTGTGGATGTGTGGTGTGTGTGGGTGCGTGAGCTAGGGACAGATCCTGCAGGTCTTCCAAAGGGCTGCCAAAAAAGGCAGTCTTAGATGGTGAAACCCTGCTGCCACCACGGACACTCCAGGGGCGGCCAGCACAGGCACAGAAACCATGCCATCTTGAAAAACAGAGCTGCTTGAGACTAGGATCCTAGCCTCACCACCACCCAATCTGGTCTCAGATGCAAACTGGGACCCTACAGCCATTGGGGGACAAAGACCTGCAACCACAGCTGCAGATCCAGAGACACCAAGAATCCAGACATCCGGCCTCAAATTTCTGTGAATCACCTTGCTCATCCCCCTCCCCAAAGACTCGCTGCAGTGCCATAGGAACTACTGGTCCCAACCCACACAAGCAGGTCTCCTGCCCACCCAGGGCAGCTTCAGCTCTGCTACCTGAATTTAAGCCTGGGCACACGGACACTGGGAATCTGCTTCTCACAGAGCACACTCTCTCAACGAGACCCCACACCCACACAAGGTGGCAGTGCCACCTGACTTTGATTCTGGGCAAGTGCACACAGAAGTCTGCTTTCCTCAGGGCAGGAGTGGACCTCCTGCCGACACAATGCGGCTGTGCAACCCAGTCCCCCAAGAGGACCTGGGACCCTGATTCTCTGCATGAGTGGCAGCACTGAGCACAAGTGACTTGACACTGTTTCTCATCACGCATGCCTGAGATTCCGAATTCCCAGTGCATGCACACTAGGAGCCAGTGACTCCAATTCTCCACGCATGTGCACACAAGGACCCTGATTCTCAGCACGAGGCCACACCAAGCAACAGAGACTCTGATACTTGATTCTTGGCACGGGCACAGGGGGACTCTGACTCCTGGCATGCACTAGGGGACTCTGATTTTTACCACATGCCAGCAGGGTCTCTTTACCAGTGCAGCACAGGTGGGATTTCTGATTCTAGATGCGTGTATGAGGCCGCACAGAGCGCCAGTAAACACTGATCCTGGGCGAAGGAGGCTTCCATCAACTCAGGCAGCCACACAACAGTCTTGGTGTCAGAGCTCTTCAGTGACACTCGGGGGAGGGGGTGCGAAGCTCCCACTGCACACAGCCCTGGCCCCTGCAACTCGACATATGAACCTTCTGGTGATAGTCAGAATGGGGAGGCAATGAAACATTCCCCAGAGGAAAGAAAAAGAGGAATTGCCAAGAAAGGAATAAGTGAAAGGGAAGCATGCAACATGACAGAAAAAGAATTCAGAGTAATGACTGTATAATTCATACACTGGATGGATGAGAAAATCAACAACCTATGCAAAAATCAGGAAGAAATCAAAAGTGATATAGCTACAATCAAAAACACTATGGAAGGTTTCAACAGTAGACTAGAAGAAGCAGAGGACCAAATAAGTGAGTTTGAAGACAAGGTAGAGAAACAGGCCCAATCTGAATAACAGCTGGAGAAAAAAATTAAAAACCAGGAGGAAAGCCAAAGGGAGCTTTGGGACAACATGACATGAAGTAACATATGCCTAATAGGGATGCTAGAAGGACAAGAAGAGCGGCAAGGATTAGAAAATCTATTTTAACACATTTTTTGTGGGAAACGAGTAAAATCGGATCCACCAGGGAGACTGTCAATGGACATGAGGAAATATACATTGGAACCTCTAGTTGGAACTGGCAAAAATAAAAATGTTTTACATCGTTGTTATGTGTGTGCCGCTCATAAACTATGCAGTGAAACGCGGTACATGTGCAAGTTTTGTAATGTACCCCTGCACAAAGGAAAGTGTTTTGAATGCTATCACACAGTTGCAGGAAAATGCCCGCTTACAAAGTGCTAAGAAATAATGACAGAAAAATTCCCTGATATGGGGAAGGAAAAAGTTACACAAGTACAGAGAGTCTCAAGCAATTTGAATCACAAAAGACCCACACCAAGATATGTCATAATTGCAATGGCAAATGTTAATGACAAAGAGAGAATCTTAAAGGCTGTAAGAGAGAGACAGAGAGAAGTACAATGGGTCCCCCAGCAGATTATCAAATGATTTCTCAACAGAAACACATCAAGCTAGAAGAGAATGGAATGGAAGGAAGTACACAAAGTGATTCAAAGCAAAGGCCTGAGTCCAAGAATACTCTATCCAGCAAGACTATCAATCAAAATTGAGGGGGAAATCAGAAGCTTCTCAGACAAAAAAAAGGTTAAGGGAGTTTATCACTACCAAGTCAGCAATGCAAGAAATGCTAAAGGAAATGCTGTAAAAAGAAAAAATAGAAAGGGAGGAAAGAACACAGGCATAAAGTGCAGAAATGGCTACAAACAAGTACCTATCAATAATAACATTAAACATAAATGGCTTAAATATTCCAATCAAAAAACATCGAGTGACTGAATGGATAAGAAAACATGACCTATATATATGCTGTCTAGAGGAGACCTACCTCAGAACAAGGGACTCACACAAAATGAAAGTGAAGGGATGGAAAAATATCTACCAGGCAAATAGAAATGAAAAAAAAAAGCTGGGGTAGCAATACTTACATCTGACAAAATAGATCTCAAAGTGAAAACCATAACAAGAGACAAGAAAGGCCACTTCATAATGCTAAAAGGATCGATACAAGAGGAAATAACTCTGGTAAACATTTATGCACCCAATGCAGAAGCACGCAGATACATTAAAAAAAAAAAAAAAAAAACACATGGAAGATATCAGGGAAGAGACTGACAGCAACACAATCATAGAAGGAGACTTTAATACCCCATTAACATCACTGGAAAAATCCTCTAAACAAAAAAGTAGTAAAGAAACATCAATCCTAAATGACTCACAAGATCAGATGAATTTAATCAACATCTTTAGAACATTCCACCCCCAAAACTACAGAATATACATTCTTCTCAAATGCACATGGGACATTTTTAAAGAAAGACCATATATTGGGACACAGGCAAAGTATCTCCAAATTTAAGAGGATTGAAATCATATCAAGCATCTTCTCAGAACACAATGGCATAAAATTAGAAATCAACTACAATAAAAACAATCACAAAAATTAAAACATTTGGAGGCTAAATAACATAATATTAAACAATGACTGGGTTACCAAAAAGAGCAAAGAAAAAATAAAAAATAAAAACATCCTGGAAACAAATGACAATGAAAACATAACAATCTAAAATCTTTGGGACACAGAGAAAGCAATCCTGAGAGGGAAGTTCAAAGCATTACAGGCTTATCTCAAAAACACAAGAAAAACTGGTAATAAACCATCTAACTCTACAACTTGAAGAATTAAAGAGCAACAAGAAAAGCTCAGTGTGAGCAGAGGGAAGGAAATAATAAAGATTAGAGCAGAAATAAATGACATAGAGACAAACAAACAAACAAACAAAACACAATACAAAAGATCAATGAAACCAAGAACTGGTTCTTTGAAAGGATAAACAAGACTGATAAACCTCTAGCCAGGCTCACCAAGAAGCAAAGAGAGAAGAATCAAATAAACAAAATCAGAAATGAAAGAGGTAAAATAACAACAGACACCACAGAAATACAAAGAATCATTTAAAAATACTATGAATAACTCTATTCCAATAAACTGGTCAACCTAGAAGAAATGGACGTATTTCTAGAAAAATATGACCTTGCAAAACTCAACCAGGAGGAATAAAAAAATCTGAATAGGCTGGTAACTATGTAGGAAATTGAAGCAGTAATCAAAAAACTTCCAACAAACAAAACCCCTGTACCAGAGAGCTTTACAAGGGAGTTTTCTCAAACATTCAAAGAAGAAATAAAACTTATTTTCCTCAAACTATACCAAAAAATTCAAGAGGAAGGAGCACTTACAAGCTCTTTCTATGAAGCCAGCATTACCCTAATCCCCAAACCAGATGAAGATAATACAAACAAAGAGAATTACAGGCCAATATCCCTCATGAACATAGACGCCAAAATCCTCAACAAAATTCTAGCAGATCGAATCCAGCATTACATTAGAAAGATCATACACCATGACCAAGTGGGATTTACCCGGGGATGCAAGAATGATACAATATCTGCAAATCAATAAATGTGACACACCAAATAAATAAACTTAGACACAAAAACCATATAATCATAGCTTTTGACACAGGAAAGGCATGTGACAAACTCCAACACCATTCTTGATAAAAACTCTCAGCAAGGTAGGAATAGAAGGATCATACCTTAACATAATAAAAGCCATATATGACAAACCCACCGCCAACATCATACTCAATGGACAAAAACTAACACCATTTCCACTAAGAACAGGAACATGATAGGAATGCCCTCTCTCACCACTCTTGTTTGACATAGTACTGGAAGTACTAGCCGTTATGATCAGATGGCTAGGATTTTTCCAGTGATGTTAATGGAGTATTAAAGTCTCCTATGATTACTGTAGTTGATTTCTAAGAAGAAGAAATAAAGGGCATCCAAATTGGAAAAGAAGTAAAACTGTCCTTATTCACAGATGACATGATATTGTACATAGAAAATCCCAAAGACTCCATCAAAAAACTACTAGACTTAAATGAATTCGGTAATGAAGCAGGATACAAAATTAATACCCAGGAGTCTATGGCTTTTCTATACACCAATAATGAACTCACAGAAAAAAGAAATTAAAAAGGCAATTTGCATTTACCATTGCAGCAAAAAAATTAAGATATCTAGGAATAAACTTAACCGAGACAAAGGACCTGTACTCAGAAAATTTCAGGGCGCTGAAAAAAGAGATAGAGGAAGACATGAACAAATGGAAGAATATAACATATTTATGGATTGGTAAAATCAACATCATTAAAATGTCCATACTACTCAAAGCAATCTACAGATTCAATACAATCCCCATTAAAATACCAATGGCATACTTCAAAGACCTAGAACAAATTCTCCAATAATTCATCTGGAATAAAAAAAAATACCTCGAATAGCTGCAGCAATCTTGAGAAAGAAGAACAATATTGGAGGGATCATATTACCAGATATCAAACTATACTACAAAGCCATTATTGTCAAAACTGCCTGGTACTGGCACAAGAATAGACATATAGACCAGTGGAACAGAACAGAGAACACAGAAATCAACACAAGCCAGTATGCTCAGTTAATATTTGACAAAGGAGGTAACAGCATACAATGGAGACAAGACAGTGTCTCCAATAAATGGTGCTGGGAAAATTGGACAGATACTTGCAAAAAAAAAAATGAAATTATACCACCAACTTACACCATACACAAAAATAAACTCAAAATGAATAAAGGACTTAAACATAAGACAGGAAACCATAAAAATCTTAGAAGAAAGCATAGGCAGCATAATAACATATTTGTCGTAGCAATATCTTTACCGATACAGCTCCTAGAGCAATGGAAACTAAAGAGAAAATAAACAAACAAGACTACATCAAAATAAAAAGCTTCTGCACAGCAAAAAAAAAAAACCATCAACAAAACAATAAGAAAGCATGGGAGAATATATTTGCCAATGTTATCTCTGATAAGAGTTTAATCTCCAACATTTACAGGGAACTCATACAACTTAACAAAAGGAAGATAAACAATCCAATGAAAAAATGGGCAAAGGATCTAAATAGACAATTTTTGAAACAGGACATTCAGAAAGCCAAGCGACATATGAAAACATGCTCAAAGTCACTAATCATCCAGGAGATGCAAATCAAAACAACAATGAGGTATCAGCTCACACCTGTCAGAATGGCTATAATCAACCAATCAACAAACGACAAGTGCTGGAGAGGAGGCGGAGAAAAGGAACCCTTCTTCATTGCTGGTGGGAATGCAGACTGGTGCAGCCACTGTGGAAAACAGTATGGAGTTTCCTCAAAAAGTTAAAAATGGAACTCCCATTTGACCCAGTAATACCACTTCTAGGAATATATCCCAAGAAAACAGAAACACCAATCAGAAAGGATATGTGCATCCTATGTTCATAGCAGCACAATTTACCATAGCTAAGATCTGGAAACAACCTAAGTGCCCAGGAGCAGATGAGTGGATTAGAAAACTGTGATACATCTACACAATGGAATACTATGCTGCTGTAAAAAAGGAATTCTTACCATTTGCAACAGCATGGATGGAACTGGAGAACATTGTGCTAAGTGAAATAAGCCAGTCAGTGAAAGATAAATACCACATGTCCTCACTCATCTATGGATGATAAAGACCACTATAAATTGATGAAAATAAACAGATACAGAGGCGGAACAGCATTGAACGAACTGTCGACCTGCAGCTGGAAGGCTGGGGAGGTTTGGGGGGGGGGGGTTTAGGGATCAATTGAAGGACTTGCATGCATGCATATGAGTATACTCAATGGACACAAGACACTGGTAGGTAGGGGAGGAGGGGGGATGGTCAGGGGAGAAAAATGGAGACCTATCTAACACTTGTAATACTATAAGCAATAAAACAAAAGAAAAGATAAATATCACATGATCTCATTCATTTATGGATAAAACTGATGAACAAAAATAGATACAGAGGCAGAGAAGCATCAAACAGACTGTCAAACTATAGCAGGAAGGCCAGGGAGTATGGGGGCAGGGTAAGAGATCAACCAAAGAACCTTTATGCATGCATATAACCATAACCAATGGACACAAGACATTGGGGGAGTGAAGATGGTGAGGGCATGTGCAAGGGGGTAGAGGAGGTTGGGGGAAGGTCAAATAGAGAAAAAAAGGAGACATATGTGCTACTCTTTGTAAGACTTCAAAACAATAAAATAAAAATTTTTTTAAAAGCCAACATTATACAATATGCATTTTTTCTTGTTATGCAGTTGCCCTAGCCACCATTTTGAATGGTTTTATATAACTAGAGGCCTGATGCACAACATTTGTGCATGGGAGGGGGAAGGTCCCTCAGCCCGGCCTGCACCATCTTGCAATCTGGGAACCGTCGGAGGACGTCCGACTGCTGGTTTAGGCCTGATCCCTGCCCTGTTGGATATCCCTCTCGCAATCAGGGACTACTGGCTCCTAATGACTCACCTGCCTGCCTGACCACCCTTAACCACTTGATCACCCCTAACTACTCACCTGCCTACCTGATCATCTCTAACTGTTCACCTGCCTGCCTGATTGTCCTAACTGCTCTCCCCTGCCAGCCTGATCTCCCTCACTGCTCTATGCTGATGGCCTGATCCCCCTAACTGCTCTCCTTTACTAGACTGATCCCCTAACTGCCGGTCTGATCCCCCCAACTGCTCTCCCCTGCCAGCCTGATCCCACTAACTGCCAGCCTGACTTCTCTACCTGCCCTCGCCTTCCAGCCTGATAGCCCTACCTGCTCTCCCCTACTGGCCTGATTAACCTAATTGCTCTCCCCTGCAAGCCTGATCGCCCTAACTGCTCTCCCTGCCACCCTGATCCCCCTAACTGCTCTCCTTTTCAATATGTGTATATTTAAAGTGTGTTGATAAATGTCAATCTAAGAAATGCTGGCTGTTTACTTTTGGTTGTCATAAAAAAATAAGGTTTCTAAGAGTGAAGAATTCTATACAAGTTGCTGAACATATGACAGAAGGGAAGGGTATTGATGTTGACCATGTGTCATGTGAAGTAGCAAAAGCGGCCACAGTGCCAATGTTACACTTCACTATGTAAATATAGAAATCTTAGTTTTCTTACAGATTTGAATTCAGTTGTCAAAAGTGCAGGTGCCCAACTGGGCAAAGAATACCATCAGATTTTTGTCTCTATTGAGACAGTTGGCAGCCTGTATACTGTCTTGTAGGCCCGTGTGATCATGCCCATGTCAGGGGTGGCACAAACCTCAACTGTAGGAACAATTAAGCCTTAAGCCTAAGAGTTCTAACTAACTGAAAAGTATGGCTTTGGTGTAATGGAGGAAGATAAAGAAAAATGTTAAAAGTTGAATGGATGATAGGACAGTAAGCTGGGACAAGTAGAATAGGGAAACTGAGCAGAAATTTTGTCTTCCCTAAATCAAGGACAATTGGGAATGGAACTGGTTGGTTGTGCTGAAGGAGTTTGGTGCCTGTTGCTGCTGGTGATGCCAAATGGCTCAGCACAGCTTTGCCTGGGTGGAGAGACCTCCCCGATGGCCCTGTCCTTGGCAGTGCTAGGGAAGGAAGAACGGAGACTTTATACCCCCAACAATGCATGGGCTTGAACACTTGCCTTCTCTGAGGGAGATCTCCTGCCCCCATGGCTGCTTCCCACTTCCCATGCCCAGATCAGGTTGGGCTAGCTGTTGCAGGGTATGGAAACGTCACAGAGCCAAGGGGCAACTGGGCCACAGATGAAGCAGCCTGCAAGGCTGCCCTGGAAACCAGTGGAGCCTCTACAGATTATGGTGGGTAAAGGCTGAAATATATAACTAATTTTATTCAAGTTCTTGCAGGCTTTATAGCCTACCTGGAGGGCAGTCCAGGAACACAGAGCACATCCCACATCCGAGAAGTTCTGCCTTCCAGCCTGATGACTCTGTTGGGGAGGGGGCCACGCAGGGACTGGCTCCTGCCTGGAGGGGACCACATGCTGTCATCCTGGCCACCCCACAGCTCTTAGGGTTGCAGGACTGAGCGCCTGGGTCCACCGCTCCCGAGTAAGGGCAGCCGAGCCTGAGTGGAAGGTCACTGGTGACAGGGCTGCGGGCGCCCACCTCTGGGGCCGCCCTCGTGGACAGCAGGAACCTGCAGACAGACTTGGCTGCGATCAGAAAGGAGCTGGGAGTATGTCCTCAGCGGGACATCCTGTTGGACAGGCTCACTGTCCTGTGACACCAGCTGCTCTTCACATCCATCAAGTCGCTGCAGCGGACCCGGGCGGGGCGCCGGTAGCAGGTTGACAAGACTCTCCAGGACGTGGGGCTGATGCAGCATTAGCATCAGCCAGCCCGTGCCCCGTCCGTAGGCCTGTGGAGGAGGCTGTCCCTCGGTGCCGCTTTCCTCGGCACATTCAAGACTGTGGTGCTGGACGAGCCCACTAGTGGGGTGGATCCCTGCTCCTGGTGCAGCATCTGGGACGTCCTCATCCAGTAAGAAGGTCGGACAATCATCCTCACAACCCACCACCTGGACGAGGTGGAGGCGCTGAGTGACCGCATGGCTGTCCTGCAGCAGGGCCGGCTCCGTTACTGTGGCGCCCGTTTCGGCCTGACCGAGGCCTACAGCCAGGGCCTCTGCCTGACACGAAGCAGCTTTCCGCTCTGGAGCTGGACAGCCTGCAGGATGCAGCTTGCACCACGCCCCTGATGCAGACCTATGTCCCACAAGTGTTTCTCAGGGACCACAGCGGCCGTACGCTGAGCTACGTCCTCCCCAAGGATGCTGACTGAGCCGGCTTCCAGGCGCTGGAGCAGAACCGGCACCGCCTGTGCCTGGCGGGTTTCAGGGTTGTAGATACCACCTTGGAGGAGGTATTTCTGATGCTTCTGGGAGATCCCAGAGAGCAGTCGGATGTGGCCCCAGGGACGGGTTGGAGGCACAGAGCCCGATGCCTCCAGTGTACACTCTGGCTGGCATGACGGTGCCCTTGCCAGCACCCTCATGCAGGTGGCTGCCCTGCTGACCCAGCGGCTGTGCCACACATGCTGCACACTCTGTGATCTGCTGCTGCCCATCCTCTTCGTGACCTTGGCGATGGGCCTGTTCATGGTGAAGCCTCTGGCCACTGACTACCCTGCCCTTCAGCTCACGCCAGGCCGCCACGGGAAAGCCAAGACTTCCTTCTTCAGCAGTGACAATGAAGGCATAGACCTGACCCGCGTGCTTCTGCACGAGTTCAGAGCCAGGGAGCAGCTCTGCGCCAGCCTAGCCCCAGGCCTGACGAACACTTGCTGTTGGCACCCGGAACCGGAACCCTCGTCTCACCCAGAAGCCCCGGGTTCCTGTGGCTGCCTGTACCTGCGGAGCTGCCCCAACACCAGTGCCCCGGCCCCCCCTCCCTGACTGACCTTCGGGGCCACACACTTCTGAACCTGCTGGTCCTCTGCCCAGAGGAGTACCTTTTGGTGCCCCGGTAGAGCCCCAGGCTGGGGGCTGGTTTTTCGGAGGCTGGGACCCTGCTCAAAATGCGAACTCAGACCTGTCAAGGTCAGAGGACCTGGCAGGGGTGTGGGAGGCCCCTGCTATGGAGGGCGCCTCCAGGGAAGGAACC
>PVJC01047384.1:0-12945 GCA_004026665.1 Murina feae
CTTGCTTTCCCACTTCCTGGTGCCCTGGTGCCACTTCCAACAGCCAGCATAGGCAGGCAGTTGCAACAGAACCCTTTGGTTTGCTCTAGTTCCGTGGCTGTTGGCCTCCATCTTGGCTGGGTTAATTTGCATACAGCCGCTCTGATTGGCTGGTGGTAACAGTCACATTTGCATGTTTCGCTTTTATTATAGAAGATTCAATACTTATAGATATGTTCCCTACATTTTAAAGATTATATAATATAATTTATATATATGAGGCCTGATGCACAAAATTCGTGAAAGAGTAGGCCTTCCTTCCCTCAGCTGCCACGACCAGCTTCTCTCTGGCACCCAGGACCCAGGCTTCCCTCATAGCCCCGGTTTCATCCAGAAAGTCATCTGGTCTAATTAGCATAGTATGCGTATATATATGTATAAGACTGAACCTGGTATTTGTTACCATTTTCAGTTTTGATAATTGAAAAGGTAGTAACAAGGATTTAACATTCCAAAGAGAAATCATAAAAGTGAACACAGTGATAACCAAGTTATGAATAACAACTCTGATGACTATTAATTTTACTAAGAAACAAGAAGCAACTTAAGAAAATAACATTAAATTGAAGCAAACTAATTCAAGTGGTAAAACAGACAATTTGTCCTATAGACTGTTGCAGAATATTTGTGAAACCCTTCTGCTATGTTAGCTAACATTATTACATTGTATTGAATATTGATTATTCTAGAGAAAAATACTAGCTGAGAGTTATGATGTAATATTCTAGATGAAAATAAGGCTATACATTACAAAGCAATCTGTTTATGCTGCTGATTTAATGATCTCCATCGTTATTCATCCTCTTATACTAGAGGCAATGCAGACTCATCTGAACCCTAAACCACATTCAATGTAAAGTTGAATATTATATGTATGGCTGATTAGGAAAATAACTCTAAATTTTACATACACTAAATAGACTTTGAGGATTCTAAAAATAAAAAGGTCTGCAGTTTTTACACTCTTGTCTTTTGCAAATTTTTACCAGTACTGAATACTGTAGAACAAAACAAATTGTTACAATAAGGCACCCAGAGACAACACAGGCAACTTTAATATATTCCTTCTAGAGACCTGGTGCACAAAAATTTGTGCACTTGGGGGGTCCCTCAGCCCGGCCTGTGCCCTCTCGCATTCTAGGACCCCTAAGGGGATGTCCACCTGCTGGCTTAGGCCCACTCCCAGGCGATCGGTCCTAACTTGGCAGTCAGACAAACCTCTGGCAGCCTGGGAGCCCTCGGGGGATGTCCACTTGCCAGCAGGGAGCAGGCCTAAGCTGCAGTTGAACATCCTTAGTGCTACTGAGGAGGCAGGAGAGTCTCCAGCCACCACTGTTCTGCTGGCAGCCATCAGCCTGGCTTGTGGCTGAGCAGAGCTCCCTCTGTGGGAGCACATTGAACCACCAGGGGGCAGCTCCTGCATTGAGCGTCTGCTCTCTGGTAGTCAGTGTGTGTCATTGTGACCAGTCATCCAGTGGTTCTGCTGTTATGGTTTATTTGCATATTACCTTTTATTATATAGGATGGAGGCCTGGTGCACAGGCAGGGGCTGGCTGGTTTGCCCTGAAGGGTGTCCTGGATTAGGATGGGGGTCCTGCTGGGGTGCCTTGCCAGCCTTGGTGAGGGGCTGATGGCTATTGTCAGGCTGGCCAAGCCCCCCAGCAGGGACTCTCACCCTATGAAGATGTGGCCAGCCTTGGTGAGGGATTGAGGGCCATTTTCAGGCTGACCACAGTCCCTTCAGGGTGGGGGAGTCCAGCTGGGGTGCCTAGTCAGCTTGGGTGAGGGGCTAATGGCTGTTTTCAGGCTGGCCATGGCCCCCAGTGACCCAAGATCCCAACCTCTTCTTTTTTTCTTTTTTTTTCAGGGATTTATTTATCTTCTATAATTGAAACTTCGTAGCCTTGAGCAGAGCCCAGGGCCAGCCAGGGAAGGCAGGAAGCTTGGTTTCTTCCATCACCAGGGGCAACCTAAGCCTTCTGTTCACTCCAGCTCCATGGTCGCTTCCATCTTAGTTGTGTTAGTTTGCATACTCGCTCCTGATTGGCTTGTGGGCATGGCTTGAGCATAGCAGAGGGATGGTAAATTTGCACGTTTCTCTTTTATTACATAAGACTGTGTATGGATTACCAAGAAGTGACTTCATTTAGAAAAGTTAACACTAATTAAAGCATACATTATAAGTCTAAGTTTATTCAATGAGTTAATATTTTTGACTGATGTCATTTTATATTTGTATAATACAAGAAATTAATTAAAAAATTAAGAGGATTATAAAATATTTAGTAATTGATTAAATGATTGATGAACAAAATTAATAGGTGTTCCACAAACAAAAATGTTTGGGAAAATGTAGTTGGGAGAAATCCTATATAATAAAGAGGAAATATGCAAATTGGCCATCACTCTGGTCAGTTAGCACCCACAGCTGAGGCTAAGTTCCCATAATGAGCCTTAAGGAACAATCAGCAGGGACCTGAGGCTGCGCGCCCACCCACCTCCTGCATGGGGCTTGACAGGGGACCTCAGGTCCTGCCTTCCACCCACAGGGCTTGACAGGAGACCTCAGGCTGTGCCCCCTGCCCCGGCACCAGGATGGGGGATCACAGGCCACTCCCTCCGCCGAGCAGGGCTTGATGGGGGACCTCAGGCCGTGCTCCCCTGCCCTGGCACCCAGGGGACCTGAGGCTGCACCCCCTGACCTGGCAGAGCTTGACAGGATGGAACTGGCTGGGTCTGGATCTAGCCCAATGAAGGGGTCCATCCAGGTTTGGGTCTCGAGCGATTTTGAGGTGCACATGGGTGGTTGAAGACTTGGGTCTGGGTTCCATGGTGCACCCCAGACTCGGACAGGAGGAAGATTTTCATATATGTTTTACTAATTTTCTTTAATCTCTGACACTTCTATTATAGAGAAAGGGCAAATAGCAATATTAAAATATTTCCTCTAATTAATCCCCTTTTAATGTGCATGAGTTTCGTGCACTGGGCCACTAGTGTATTTATAACAACAGAAAACAGGTCAAGCAATCAGAAATAAAAAAGATAATAGAGTGCATAAAAAAGATTGAGTGTGAGATGAAAGGGGCAATTAAATCAGAGGAGGAGCACTGCCTGGGTGGTTAAGTTGGTTGGAGCATCCTCCTGTACACCAAAAAAAGATTTTGGGTTTGAGTCCTCATCAGGGCACACACCTAGTTTGTGGTTTTGATTCCAGGTAGGGGTATGTGTGGCAGGCAACCTATCTTTGTTTCTCTCTTACATCAATGTTTCTCTCTCTCTCTCTCTCTCTCTCTCTCTCTCTCTCTCTCTCTCTCTCTCTCTCTCTCTTCCCCTTCCCCTTCCCCTTCCCCTGCCTCTAAAATCAATAATCATATCCTCTGGTGAGGATTGAAAAAAAAATAAAAATTAAGTCAGTGGAGGAATGGTGCATCATTTAATTACAATTAGTTGAACTCTTCAGCGTGGGGCAAATCACCATTTTTTTTTTGTTAAACACAAAAATTAAATAATAAGTAGAACAAAGACTAATGTTAAAAATAAGAACCATCTAGAACTATATGAAAATAATTGGTGAATTTTGTTTTAATAATAGTAAGGCAGCAAAGACCATTTAAGTAAGCTACTTTTAAAAAGCCATAAAATAAAGATTGATAAATTTAATCATTATATATTTTTCCAAAAGGGAAAAATATAACAAACAATGCCAAGAAACAAATATCAAATGTGAAGAAATAAGTTTACAAATATAGTACATTGGATCAATCTATTTTGTAAAAAATTCTTATATTCATTAAGAAAGGAATATATAGCTCAATATAAAAACAGGCAAAGAGCATACAGAAGTTTGCAACTTTTAATTAATTTATTTTTTCCAGTAAATAATATTCTCAGGGATCAAAATTCAGTGATACATAATGAAAAACATTGAACATTTATTCTTATCCTTGTGCCCATGTCCATATGATACCCCTATCCCCTGATGGATACAACTTGTATTAGTCTTTTTTCTTTCTTTTTTAATATTTGTATTGATTTCAGTGAGGAAGGGAAAGGGAGAGAGAGATAGAAACATCAATGATGAGAGAGAATCATTGATCGACTGCCTCCTGCATGGCCCCCACTGGGGATTGAGCCCTCAACCTGGGCATGTACCTTGACCTGGAATTGAGGAATCAAACTGTGACTTCCTGGTTCATAGGTCAATGCTGAACCACTGAGCAATACCAGCTGGGCCTCATATGAGTCTTTAAAATGTATCTGTTCACTGTTTACTCATATAGACAGAGAAATGCAAATATATAGTTTTATTTCACTTTATCTTACACAAAATGTAACAGAATTTCCAGTTTACTGCACCACACTTTTTCTTTTTTTATGTAAAAATATAATATGAAGTTTTTCCTTTTTTACATAGAGAACATTTCATTCTTTAGAAAGCTATACATATTCCACTATAATATAATTTCCTCAATGAGTTTCTTATAGAAGGCTCTTTGATGTATGTTCAATATTTTGCTATTATAAATAGGAATGCTATGAAGAATTATGTATATAGATCATTTTCTATGTTTATCTGTAAGACATATTCCCCAAAATGAATTTCCTGAGTCAAGGAGTAAATGTAATTGCAATTTTGAAAGATACTGTCAAATTTTCCTTCATTAGAGGTTGAACTATTTCACACCCCTGCCAGCAATGTTTGAAAGTAGCACTTTTCTCAAAGCCCTGCAAATAGTGTTGTCAAACGATTAGTGTTTTGACAGGCTGGATAGATTATATGTATATACTAGGGGCCTGGTGCACAAAAATTTGTGCACTCGGGAAGTCCCTCAGTCCGGCTTGTGCCCTCTCACAGTCTGGGACCTCTCTGGGGATGTTCACCTGCTGGCATGCCTGGTCAGCCTGGGTGAGGGGCTGATAGCTGTTTGCAGGCTGGCCAAGCCCCCCAGTGTGAACCCTCTCCCCATTGGGGTGTGGCCAGCCTGGGTGATGGGCTGAGGGCTGTTTTCAGGCTGACCACAGCCCCTTAAGGTTTTGGGTCCCTACTGGGTTGCCTGGACAGCCTGGGTGAGGAGCTGAGGGGCATTTTCAGGCTGCCCACAGTCCATTCAGGTTTTGTGCCCCTACTGAAGTATCTGACCAGCCTGAGTGAGGGGCTGATGGCTGTTTTCAGGCTGGCCAAGCCCCCCAGTGGGGTCCCTCACCCCATTGGGGTGTGGCCAGCTTGGGTGATGGACTGAGGGCTGTTTTCAGGCTTTCAGGCTGCCCACAGCTTCCATTGACCCAATGTCCCAGCAAGGCTGGCTGGAAGCAGGTTTCTGGGGTTTATTTATCTTCCACAATTGATACACTGTTCCTTTAAGCTGAGGCCTAGGTAGGCAATGTAGCCTCCTATCTGCTTCAGCTTGTGGCTTCTATAATTGAAAGAATGTTGCCTTAGTAGTTGGGCCCAGGCCTGCTGTTTGTCTCAGCTCCGAGGCTTCTATAATTGCAACAATGTTGCAAGTATGTTACCTGGAGCCCAGAGAAGTCCAGTCGGCCTGCAGATAGTTTACTCCTGCTGCAACGGAAGCTGCCTGTTTACTCTAGCTCCATGACTGCCGGCCTCTAGCTTGGCTGGGTTAATTTGCATACAGCTGCTCTGATTGGCTGGTGGGCGTGGCTTAGGCATGCCATAGAAATGGTCAATTTCAATATTACTTTTTTATTAGATTAGATATTTTGGTGTAACTCTTTTTAGTGTGAATGAGATTGAATATCTTTCATATATTTCAATATCATTTTTTCTTTTGTGTGTGTATTAATGGCTTTGCATTTGTTGTGTTTGTTTTGCTTTTGCATTTTTCTTGGGCTTGCACACAATTTCAATTTCTCTGTGGTTAAAGATTCAAACCTTTTTTCTATGGCTTCTGAAAAAATTTTAATAGTTTCTGAGAGATGTTTAGAAAGCCACAAAATAATCCCCTTTTTACCCTCCTGACCCCTTTTCTTCAAGTACTTTAAAGTTTTATCTTTTAAAATATTTAAATTATTGCTGATTTTATGGTTTATACCTAAGGTTTGGTAGGAGATACATATCTAATTTTAATCCTCTTCTCAATGGCTACCCATTTGCCTAACTTTTGAGTAACAAGTTCCTATTTGCCACTGCTGAATGGTGGCACAAAGACCTTTTAAATAGCAAATTGATGTGCAACATTGACAATATTTTTCAAAAAATATATTAAAGCAACAATAGAATATACTTTTATATGACATGTTCATAATAGATGATACAGCTAATTATCACTCTGGTATAACACGTACTTTTATGCATAGATGATGGAGGGTAAAATGGTGCTACCCGTTGGAGAGCAATAAGTACATCTATTAAACAACTTATTCACACATATGGAAATTTTAATACGGAAATTTTAACTGTAGAATCAATATAATCACATATATGCAAAACCAATATGCTTTACCATTAATAAGAGGTTCATAAATCTAGTAAGATACATTCATGCAATGCTATGCCAGCCACTAGCCACTGGAACATGAATGAAATGAATCCATATGTATCAGCATAAATGGTATTCAGAACAGTATATATTTAGAATGCTGAACTTTATGTAAATAAAATGTTTATAAATACATATGCTTTTTAATTTTTATTTATTTACCTTTTTGTTAATCCTCACTCAAATATATTTTTCCCATTGATTTTCAGAGAGAGAATGGAAGGTAGAAAGAGAAGGGGGAGAGAGAGAAAAAGAGAGAGAGAGAGAGAGAGAGAGAGAGAGAGAGAGAGAGAGAGAGAGAGACATCCATGTGAGAGAGACACATCTATCAGATCCATCTCACAAGTGCCCTGACTGGGGACAGGAACTGAACCTGCAACCCAAGAATGTCCCTTTCTCTAACCACTTATAACACCTGCCCGGGAAACATAAATATATGTTTTTAAACATATAATGTATAGTGTTATGAATATAACTATGATTCATCATGTATCTACCTAAACACATCCACCCTTCTATATATATATGCATATATAATACATTATATTTGTTGCCATATATATTTTAAATATGTTATATATGAAGTATCATATGTATTGCTGTAAATGTGAAGACAATGAAAGGCATTAAAGAAACTGATGCTTACCTCTGAGAAGAGAAATGCAGAATTAGGCCTTGCATAAGACTAGAGCATACCTTTTTAAAAATAAACTTTTAATTTAAAATTGCTTTAAATTTACTGAAAAATTGCTAAGATAATACAGAGAACTTCCACATATTCTACAATCAGTATTTTTATAACTAAGGTATTTCATTAGTATAGTATATTATTCCAAATTAATGAACCAATATTGATGCATTATTATTAACTAGAGTCCATACTTTATTCTAAGTTCTTTTTTCTCCCCCTAGTACTCTTTTTATGTTCCAAGCTCCCATTCAGGATAACACAATACATTTAGTCATCATGCTGCCTTAGTCTCCTCTCGACTATGGGAATTTCTCAGCTTTTCCTCAACACGGACAACTTTGAGAAATAGTGGTCATGTAGGATAACTCTCTATTGCAGCTTGTCTGATGGTTTTCCTGTGAATAGACTGGGATTTGGGGTTTTATTCTCATGCCATCAGATCCTATCATGCCAAAGGTACATGCTATCAACATGACTGTCACTGTTGTATTAACCTTGATCACTTGGCAGAAATGGTGTTTGTCAGTTTCTTCACTGTAAAGTTATTATACCCACAACCCTTTATACTGAGGTTTTTGGAAATATTACTATGTTCAGACTATGCATAAGGAATGGAGAGTTATGGTCCACTTCCTTGAGAGTGGAGTAAATACATAAATTATATGTAATATTTGAGTACAGGAGATTTTCCTAGCTTCCCAGTTATTTATTCATTCAGTCATTCATTTATGTCTGTATAGACTCACAGACATTTATACTTTGGATATTTATATTCACAGATATTTACACTAATAGACAAATATGTAAGTTGACCATATCTCTGTGACACTCCACAGACACTCAGGAGGGAATATGCAAATTAGTGGGACAAAGATGGCGGTGGTCTTGGAGCCAGCCAGAGCAAGTGGGAGGTTTGGGTTGCCCCCAGCGATGGAGGAAGCCAAACTTCCCACCTGCCTGGGCCAGCTGCCAAAGGAGGTGCTTGTGTGTAGCAATCACAGAGCAGGCCAGAGCAAGTGGGCAGCTTGAGTTGCCTGGGCCAGCTGCCAAAGGAGGGGCCTGCAAATGGCCCTCAGCCCGCACCAAGCCTGGCCACACCCCAATGGGATGAGGGCTCCCACTGGGGTGTGTGGCCATCCTGCAAACAGCCATCAGCCCCTCACCTACGTCGGCCAGGCACCCCAGCAGGACCCTCATCCCATGGGGGCATGGTTGGCCTACAAAATGCCCCAGCCCAGTGCCCAGGCTGCCCCTCTCCCTCTAAGGGAACCCCCACCCTGACCCGGGACACCCTTCAGGGAAAACCAGCCAGCCCCCACTCATGCACAAGGCCTCTATCTATGCTAATAAAAAGACATATGATAATTAGACTGGGAGACCTTCCAGGAAACCTGCTGGATGTTCTTCTGGAAAAAGCTATGGTGGCAGGGCCAAGATAGAGGTGGTTAGGGGCCAAGAGGGGAGGAAAGTTTTGGGGATTAGGCTGGTGGGGGGGCATTTGGGGGTAATATCAGGCCATCGGGGGGAGGGCATTTGAGGGTGAGCAGGCTGGCAGGAGGGGGCAGTTTGTGGGCATGCAGGCTGGCAGGCAGAGTGTTTAGGAGCCAGCAGTCCTGGATTGTGAGAGGGATGTCCTAAACCAGCAGTTGGACATCCCCCAAGGGGTCTCAGATTGGAGAGGGTGAAGGCTTGGCTGAGGAACACACCCACCCTCGTGCATGAATTTTGTGCACTGGGCCACTAGTAACAATAATATTTAAAATTTTCACTGCACAAATTGTTTCAGCTTTGGACATTAGGAACTCTTTTAGTTGGTTCCTGTGCCACATTAACATACCTTAGTCAAAGTGGTTTAAGTTTTGTTTTTTTTTTTTTAGCTATTGCTTACTTTTTTTTAGTCTCTACACAGTGTTGTAGGCTAATCTTGCATATTTTCCACCCCACTACTAGAATCAGCTATTTCTCCAAGGATTCCTGATTTCTTTTAATGGGCAATGGTGTTAAAAACCAGTATCTGGTTATGCTTCTAGGGCCTCTGAGTAGACAAGACAAAGAATATATATGTGCAACTAATCCATATAAATACACATACCTATAAATAGTTCTATGTGTATGCATTTGAATCTATATTAAGTTACATTGAATTCTTATGGATGTCTCCAATGTTAATTCATTATAACATGGTCTCCTCCCCTTGCTTATCTGTAACTTCCACCCCAACAATGAGAAATCTTATTCTGATCATCCACTATGCATTTCCTTAATTATTCAATGAAGATATGCATGTATAGCACTGTCAGTATTATTAATCCATACCCTCATAGCAAATAACTTCACCAATTAGAGTTCAGTTATTATGCACAGTTCTTTTTCCCTTTATCTTATAGACTAAACTCATTTCCAAACTAAACAGGTGAGCACATTTCCTTCCCCCATCCTTTTAGTATTATGTTGGATACTCATGACAATCCAAATTTAATGAGAATAGGTATCTCCTCTATATTTTTTATCTCTTGATTTTCAGAACATGCCTTTCCCCAAAACATGTTTCCTGAATGGCACATGATATGAAAATTCCAGGTTTTCTCTTAAAGGTTTTCCTTCTAAAAAGGCACAGCTTTGTATATTCCATTTTCTTTTTTAAAAATTTTTGTTTTATTGCTTAAAATATTAAAGAGTAGTACATATGTCTCCTTTCCCCCCACCCTTGATCTTCCCCCAGCCTCCTCTTCCACCCCTCTGCTCCCCCCATGTCTTGTGTCCACTGGTTATGCTTATATGCATGCATAAAAGTCCTTTGGTTGATCTCTTACCCAACCTTCCCCCCGCACCCTCCCCGGCCTTCCTGCTATAGTTTGACAGTCTGTTTGATGCTGCTCTGCTTCTGTATCTATTTTTGTTCATCAGTTTATAATGATCTTTATTATCCATAAATGAGTGAGGACATGTGGTATTTTTCTTTCATTGACTGGCTTATTTCACTTAGCATAATCTTAAGAGGATAACATTTTAACATGATTTTTAAAAATATATGCAGTCACTTCATAAATTTTAATTGCTATTTTCTATACCAAGTGTGTCAAAACAATGACTAATTTTCATCTCATAGTATGACATAAACAATATTGAAGCAGAAAGGCCTTAATATTCAAAACAGTTTTGCAGAGAACTGATAAGCTTATTGACTAAAGAGGGAGGTGGTTTCTGATACGGGCGGTAAATTTGGAAATTCATGATTTGGATATTAGAAAGAAGGTCTTAGGTATATAAAGTATGGTCAATGATAGAAAACCCCATGAGATGTGTAAAGAGAAGTGACTTTAATAGTAATATGCTGACAATTGTTACTTTTCAGCTTTGCATTCACACATCATTCTGAATGTAAGGAGCTAACTCATTGTGTAAGATGTGGCCAGAGACATAACTTCCCATACTGGAAGCCCAATGCACTGAATATTTTCTCTTAGGTGACTCCTGAGATAGAGGATACAGGTACATAAATCCAGTTTCTATGCTTCTATTTGGGGCTTTGAATCTTGAGGGCATGAGGCAACGACACAAGGCCATTTGACACAGGAATTGAGGTCACAACAGTGGTGAGGATGCAGTGGGAGCACTGGATGTAGTTGAGTGTCTGACATTGCTTTCATCAATATTGTATTACACAGAATATTCTTGGGCATAACTTTGGATGCTTTCTGTGCTGACTAAACTCCTTGGTCCCCACCAATTCTGTAAGCCTGGTTCTTTAGTCTTCTTATAAAGTTTGTGAATCTTGAAATATTATTTCATCACTTTAATTTCTGCTTTAGTTAGTTGATTTCTGTTTCTTCCAACCAGAACCCTGACTGAAACAAAGAACAGCATTCAAACACTGAAAAGGGAGGACAAGAAAATCATTTAAAAATCATTTCTGAGGATGCACAATGATACTTGCTAATCTATTGATAACTGTATATCTACCGAAAAGATCAACGCCTGCAGTTCATTGCTCCATCATTTGAAGTGTATCCTGCTCAATAGTATCTGTATTTGAAATACGAGGTTAGAGAAAAAGTCAAGTATGACAATAAGATTGACTTTAGGGAGAGGACAGAACTTGAGTCTGCAATAAAGGAAGTTAGATAATTGACAGAAAATATACTTTACAGAAAAATCAATATAGAATTTCAGTTGCAAGAATGGAAAAATATACATAGCTTATACTGCTTTTGGAAAAGTTTCCAAATGCAATTAAAGAGGAAGCAGAAAAAAATTAAAGTTTGTTGTTTTTGAAGTTAAAAGTCTAAGGAAATGAGGATCCTTAATGTGATTGAGCACAGATGCATCTTAATATCTATGATAGAAAGAAGGCAATTCATCCTTAAGTTTGTCTTTCTTAATTGTGTGATTATGTGAAGTTCCTGCCCATTCCTATTTTGTTCCTGTCTCCTTCTCTGTCCTTGTGTTCTTCCTTCACACAATTGTTTTTTTTCTCCACATATTTTACCAGTAATTAAATATCTTCATTATTAGTCCTTGTCTGATCTATAGGTTCCTGTGCCCATTCTTTCTCAGGTTTCCTCCCCATAACTATTTCCAGTGGGCATGTCCTCTTCCAGCGGAAAAAAAACCAAAACAGTGACTGGTGCTAAACAGCTCTGCTGGACCCATTATCTCCCACAGTAAGCATAAGCATTTCATCTGGTTACTGTTTAAGTTCTTCTAGACACCTCAGACTTTAATAGAGTTAGGACACAATCTGATGCCCTAAGAAGGAAATGATGTTTGTTCCAACTAAAGAAATGTTCAAGAAAAGAAAAGCAAACACACATACAAGTACACTCCATTGGAAATGAATTCTTTGCTTCCTACCCCATCCCGTTGTATACATGAATAGTAAGCTTCAACATATGATGCACCAGTAAAGACATTATTACCCCCGTGAAGATCTGTGAAACATTTTCCAGTATATTTAGGATTAATATTCACAAACAAGATGTAGCATGTAATATAAACCGTTACTTATGGTATCTACAAAATATAAAGAATTGATTAGGCTGTTGTTGTATATAGAAAAACAAATAACAAGTCATTTTACAACCAACAGAATACAATAATCAATATGTCTAATGGAATTAAGTATAGGTGTAGAAAGGAAGGATGGCATAGAATGGTATTTAATTTTAGTTGTAACTTTATTTATACATTTTCTTATCTTTATTGAATTTTAAAAATATATAATATGGCTCTGGCTGGATAGTTCTGTTGGGTGGAGCATTATCCCATGTGCTAAAAGGCTATGGGTTTACAAGGAACACACTCGGGGCAGATGCAGTGAGCATAAAAGCCCCACTGAAACAACTCTTGCCCCATAAGGGTGTCTCCAGCACAGAAGTTCTCCCACTGTAGACACAGCTGACTCTCATAACCAAGTGGCTTAGAGGTTAATTACTCGCAGTGATCGCCTGACTCAGAAAGGGAAGCAGCCAAAATGCAGAGACAAAGAAACGGGTCACAAGTGACAGAAATGAAGGAAAGAAAATGACAGGATATAGAGTTCAAAACCACGGTTATTAGGTTTTTCAAGAAATTTCTAGAGACTGCCGATAAATTTAGTGAGACCGCCGATAAATTTAGTCAGCTCCTCAATGAATCTAATGAGACCCTCAAGGATATGATAAAGGGCCAACTAGAAATTAAGCGTACACTGACTGAAATAAAGAATATTAT
>PVJC01047385.1:0-12925 GCA_004026665.1 Murina feae
GGTGGTTTAAGACTTGACTCTGGGTCCTGCGGTGCACCCCAGACTCTGACAGGAGAAAGATTTTCATATACGTTTTACTAATTTTCTTTAATCTCTGACTCTTCTACTATAGAGAAAGGGCAAGTAGCAATATTAAAATATTTCCTCTAATTAATCCCCTTTTAATGTGCATGAATTTCGTGCACTGGGCCACTAGTAATAAAATAAAATAGGTCAGCAAACTACAGCCTGCAGGCCAAATCCAGTTCCACCTTCTTTTTACATAAAGTTTTATTGGAACTCAGCTACGCCCATTTGGGTTTTTTTTTTTAATCTTTATTGTTGAAAATATTACAATGTCTCCTTTTTTCCCTTCTATTGCCCCCTCCACCTGGTTCCCGCCTTGCCCCAGGTCTCACCATCCTATTGTCTGTGTTCATAGGTAATGCATATATGCATATAAGATCTTCCTGTCCCACCCCCTCTCTGAGATTCATCAGCCTGTTCCATGTTTCCAAGCCTCTGGTTCTATTTTATTCATCAGTTTATTTTGCTATTAGATTCCTTGCTCATTTATTTTGATTTTTAGGTTCAATTGTTAATAGATATGTATTTATTGCCATTTTATTGTTCATGTTTTTCTTTTTCTTCTACTTCTCCCTCTTCTTAAAGAATACCCTTCAACATTTCATGTAATACTGGTTTGGTGGTCATTAACTCGTTTAGCTTTTTCTTGTCTGGGAAGCTCTTTATCTGACCTTCTACTCTAAATGATAGCTTTGCTGGGTAGAGTAATCTTGGTTGTATGTCTTTGCTAAATCATCACTCCCTCTGACCTGCAAAGCTTCTGTTGAGAAATCAGCTGACAATTATATGGGTGTTCCCTTAAAGGTAAATAACTGCTTTTCTCTGGCTGCTTTTAACCATTGGAATTTTAATTATGATGTGTCTTGGTGTGGGCCTCTTTGGGTTCCTTTTGTTTGGGACTCTCTGTGCTTCTCGGACTTGTAAGTCTCTTTCTTTCACCAGGTAGAGGAAGTTTTCTGACATTATTTCTTCAAATAGTTTTGAATAGCTTTCTCTCTCTCTCTCTCTCTTCTCCTTCTGACACCCCCATAATGTGAATGTTGTTATGCTTGAAGTTGTCCCAGAGGCTCTTTACTCTGTCTTCATATTTTTTTATTCTCTTTGCTCTTCTGATTAGGTGTTTTTTTGTTTGTTTGTTTGTTTTTTAATGTATTTTATTGATTTTTTTTACAGAGAGGAAGGGAAAGGGATAGAGACTTAGAAACATCGATGAGAGAGAAACATCGATCAGCTGCCTCCTGCATACCCGCTACTGGTGGTGTGCCCACAACCAAGGTACATGCCTTTGACTGGAATCGAAACTGGGACCTTTCAGTCTACAGGCCGATGGTCTATCCACTGAGCCAAACCGGTTAGGGCTGTTTTTTGTTTTTTTGTTGGGTATTTTTTGCTTCCTCATGTTCCAAGTCATTATTTGATTCTCAGCATTCTCTATACTACTGTTTATTTCCTGTAAATTATTCTTCATTTCAATTAGTGTACCTTCATTTCTGACCGTACCTTTTTCATGTCTTTTAAATTCTTACTAAGTCCTTTGAAGCCCTCATTAAGATCCTTAAGCAGCCTTATAACCATTGTTTTGAGTTCTGTGTTCAGTAGTTTGCTTTCTTCCATTCCTTTCATTTGTGACATGTTTCTTTGTCTCCACATTTCAGCTGCTTCCCTGTGTTTCTTTCTACATATTAGCTAGAGTTGTATGTCTCCTAGAATTGGTAGAGTGGCCTTGTGTAGTAGGTGCCCTATAGGGCCAGTGGCTCAGCTCCCCTGTCACCTGAAGTGGGCACCTGAGGAGGCCTCTGCAGTGGAGATATCTTTCTAGGTGCACCCCCGTGTGAGCTGTGTGCACAGTTTTGTTATATTTGAGCCTTGATTGCTATTGGTATAACTGAGAGGAATTGACCTCCAGGCCAATTGGCTGTGAGAACCAGCTGTGATTATAGTGGGGGAGCTGCTATGCAGGAAACACCCCTATGGGGCAGGACTTGCTTCGGTGGGGTTTTGGTGCTCACTTAGTCTGTCCTTTAGTGTGTTGATTGTGGATGTGTAGAGTTGTAATCTGGTATGGTCTGAAACTGTCCACCTGTGCACTGGCTCTGGAGCCTCCTGGATGGTGCAAAGTTAGCCATTGCCTGGGATCACCCAGCAACAGCTACAGAGCAATCTGTAGATGGCTGCTCTTGTATTAGGCTTGGAAGTGACCAGGCCAGGGCAAGCTGTGAAGCAAGGCAGGTTGGCGCTAGTGCTGGGTCTTGGGTCTCTTATTTTTATTGATAGACTAGGGCCTGGTGCACAAAAATTTGTGCACTCGTGGGGGGGGGGCAGTCCCTCAGCCTGGCCTGTGCCCTCTCACAGTCTGGGACCTCTCAGGGTATGTCCACCTGCTGGCATGCCTGGCCAGCCTGGATGAAGGGCTGATGACTGTTTGCAGGCTGGCCAAGCCCCCCAGTGGGCACCCTTACCCCATTGGGGTGTGGCCAGCCTGGGTGAGGGGCTGAGGGCTGTTTTTAGGCTTCCCATAGTCCCTTCATGGTTCAGGTTCCTACTGGGGTGCCTGGCCAACCTGGGTGAGGGACTGAGGGCCGTTTTCAGGCTGCCCACAGCTCCCATTGACCTAATGTTCCAGCAAGGCTGGCTGGAATCAGGTTTCTGGGATTTATTTATCTTCTATAATTGAAACTTTGTTGCCTTGAGCAGAGGCCTAGGCAGGCAACAAAGCCTCCTGTTGGCTTCAGCTCCGTGTTTTCTATAATTGAAACATTGTTGCCTTGAGTGGAGGCCATAGCCAGCCTAGGCAGGCAGTTTTCTCTATCACTAGTGCAACGGAAGCTTCCTGTTTGCTCTAACTCCATGGCTGCCGGCCGCCATCTTGGCTGGTGTAATTTGCATACAGTCACTCTGATTGATTGGTGGGCATGACTTGGCTGGTGGGCGTGGCTTCAGTATAATGGAGTGAGAGTCAATTTGCATATTACTCTTTTATTAGATTAGATATGTGGCACACTGATACCAACTGCTGATTGTTTGAGAGGTTTTAGACATGTCTGAAGCCTAAGTCAGGACAGGCCATTCATATGGAAAAGAAAGAGTAAGAAAGTTAGGAGACCAGTACAGGAATCTAACACCTCAACAAAGGAGTTCCAGAAAGAGAATGAAGAAAACAATGGAGAGGAAATAGTCAACGAAGCATTTCAGACATTTATCAGAACAAACCTGAATTTTCAGACTGAAGGGGCCCACTGTGTGTCAGTAGACCCACACCAAGGCCAGTCGCCAGTGAACGTCAGAACAAGAACAGCCACGAGATTCTACAAAGGATCAAGAATCAAAATTTCATCAGACTTCTCAACCACAGTCTTAGAAATCAGAACATCTGGGAGCTGTATTAAAAAGTATAAAAGAAAATTAATTTCAGCCTAGGATTACAAACTTGGCCAACCCATGAATCAACCAAGGGTAGGAAAAAGGTCTTCTCAGGTTTACATGGGCTCAAAAATTGTATCTCTTTCTTTAGAAAGCTGCTGGAAAATGGCTCCACTAAAAACAAAGAAAAAACAAAGAAACGGAGACAGCCAACACAAGAGAGAAATGACGGTGATGGTGAACGGATCCCAGAGCAGCATCTCTGGGCAACAGACCTGGAGGGCCAGCAGTTCACACTGGAATAAGTTGGAAGGTTCTAGAAAATACTTCCTCAAGGAGATGAAATGATAGAATACCTAATGTATTTGACCTTTTGAGAGATTTATAGACAAGTTGGAGAGAATGTGGGTTGAATTAGCCATAAACACATAGAAAAACAAGCCCTCCCCTTTACAAAGTTATTAAACCCAATAAAAACAAAACATTTGTTCAGAAAAAGGAATTAAATTTAAAACTTCTGCCCTGCAAAGGACATGCTTAAAAGAATGAGAAAGCAGTTTGGCTCAGTGGATAGAGCCTCTTCCTGCGGACTGAAGGTTCCCAGGTTCGATTCTGGTCAAGGGCACGTACCTCCAATTGATGTGTCTCTCTCACATTGGTGTTTCTCTCTGCCTCTCTCTCTCCTTTCTATTCTCTCTAAAAATCAATGAAAAAAATATTCTTGAGTGAGGATTTAAAAAAAGAAGAGAGAGAGAGAGAGAGAAGACAAGCCAAAATAGAATGGGAGAAAAATATTTACAAAAAACATCTGATCTGATAGAAACTGTTTACCTGATAAAGGACTGCTATCCAAAATATACCAAAAAAACAAACAAACAAAAAAAAAACAAAACTCTAAAAACTCAACAATAAGCAAATGAACAACCCAGTTAAAAAATGGACAAAAGATCTGAACAGACACCTCACCAAAGATGATATACAAATGTCAAACATTTTAAAATGCTCAACATCATATGTCATTCGAGAAAAGCAAATTAACACAACAACGAGATGCCCCTACACACCTATCAGAATGCTGGTGAGCATGCTGGCGAGGATGTGGGCAGCTGGAACTCTCCGTCGCTGCTGGAGGGTGGCACGCGGTCCAGTCCATTCAGGAGACAGCTTCTCACAAGGCTGAGCGTGTCTTCCCGTGGGATCCAGAAACAGCATTCCTTGGTGTTTACCCAAATGAGTTGAAAACATGTCCACACAAAAACCTGCACATGCATATTTACAGCAGTTTTATTCATAATTGCCAAAAACCTGGGGGCAACCAATATGTCCTTTAATAGGTGAATGGATTACAAAAGAAAAAACACCAAAACTGTGGTACATCCATATAATTGCAATAAAAAGAAATGAGAGAGGTTGCGGCCTGGGCAGCAGGCACAGCTGATTCCGTTGTGCTGCCGCTCCAGGCGGCCTGTAGTCCATGCCGGGTGCCCAAGCCCCCACCCCCCACCCCCCAGCGCGCCCCGCAAAGGCCCTGCTCCCCACAGCCCCTCCTCCTCCGGCCCCGCAGCCACCCGCGAGGGCTGGTTCCCTGAGATGTGCAGCCTGTGGCCCGCCAGGCCCTGTCCCTGCGCTCACGCTCACGGTTCCAGGATGTCCTTGCCTTTGCAGTGAGTCCCCCCACCCGGAGGTGATAGCCACCCAGCCGCTCTGCAGCCACCCCAGCGCAGGCAAGGTGCTGGTTATGGGGGCAGGGCGGGTGAGGGGGCAGTGAAGCATTCCTCTGTAGAGTCCCTCTTCCAGGGCGAGATTGACGAATCCATCACTCAAGTCTCTAAGAAGCTGCTGCTCGACATGGCCTTTGGCTACTCCAGCACAAAGCTGACCCTCCACGTGGGTGAAGGTGTTGCGTTCATGAAACAGAACCAGACGCCTTTAATGTTGTCATCACCGGGTCCTCGGCCCCAGGGGCGCTGCGAGACCCTCTTCTAGGAGCCCGGTTACCCGCTGGTGCCCACGGCCCTCAGAGGACGGGATCCGCTGTGGCCGGGTGGGTGCTGCACCTGGACCTCAGTAAGGACGGCAGCACTCCTGCAGGCCGCTCTTCCCCGGGGCCAGGTGGGCTTCACCCTGAGCAGCAGAAACCCCCGCACCAAGTCCTGGGGCCAGTGCAGGAGCTGAGGCAGAAGCAGGTGGAACAGAGGCAGCTCAGATACTGCAACTCGGACATGCACCCGGCGGCCTTCGTCCTGCCTGAATTTGCCCGCGAGGCCCTGAATGAGTTGAGCCAAGAGGCTGCTGACAACACCGCCCAGGATGTCGGGCCAGGTTGTCCCTGGACAGGACCCCTGCTGAGTGTGACAGCCTCAGAGTGCCGCGCGGCTGCCCTGCTGGCCAGCCTGTCTGAATCCCTGTGTGGTTCAGCCCCCGAGCCTAGACCAGCTTGTAGGGTGCGTCTCCACCCTCTGTCACTCTCGCTCACCAAACACATGTATTTATAACAAACGAACAAAAACAAAAAAAGAAATGAGTGTTAAGCCACAAAAAGACACGGCAGAACCTTCCATGGGTATTGCTGAGTGAAAGAAGCCAGTCTGAAGGGCTGTGTGATTCCAACAACATACATTCTGAAAAAGCCAAAACTATAGAGGCAGTAAGATCAATGGTGGCCAAGGGCTTATAGGAAGGGGCGACAGAGGGAGGAGAAGGTGGGGCGCAGGGGATCTATAGAGCTGTGAAACTATTCTGTATGATCCTCTAATGCAGGCCCATGACACTTTGCATCTGTCACAACCCATGACATGCACACTCAGCCTGAGCCCTGTGTAACTATGGACTTCAGTTCATTACAGCCTCTGTGTTGGTTTGTCCGTTGTCACAAGCGTATCTACCACACTGAGGCAGCATGTTCATCACAGGGAAACTGGGAGACAGGGCTGTAGATGCACTTTCTGTTCAGTTGTTCTGTAACCCTAAAAATGCTCTAAAAATAGAGGCTATTATGGAACGGGAGACAAAAAGAGAAGTCATAGTATTTCGCATAAGGCTGTAAATAATGTTTCCACAAGGTGTAAGCACTGCCAACCTTACCAATATTATGATGCAACTGTAATGGGATGCTCAGAAATAAGAAGGGGGATGTCGGGGGGGGAAGGGGGTCAGGATAGCCGGTTTGGCTCAGTGGATAGAGCGTCAGCCTGAGGACTAAAGGGTCCCAGGTTTGATTCTGGTCAAGTGCACATGCCCCCCTGGTTGTGGGCTGGATCCCCAGTAAGGGGCTACTCCAGCACAAAGCTGACCAGGAGGCAGCCAATCAATGATTCTCTCTCATCATTGATGTTTCTCTCTCTCTTCCCCTCTCCCTTCTTCTCTGAAATCAATAAAAATATATATATTTTTAAAAAGTGTGTGTGTGGGGGGGTGGGGATAGGGGAGTCAACCCACATCTTCCAAAGTGGGGCGCTGATAGAAGCCTGAAGCTGGAAGGAAGCACTGTACACAGGCCGTGTAGGACACGCAGAGGCAAACCTTACCAAGAGTTCACATGATTGTCTCTGAGAAATGGGACATGGGAGTGAGGCTGCCCGTGCTTCTCGATCCTAAGCTATGGGCATGTTTAACTCAAATAAATACGAAAACCACACTTACCGGAGGAGATGATAATCAGAACAAAAGAGATGGGAGGTGGCAGAGCAGAGGCCAGAGGCAACTCCCTCAGAATCTTTGCTCTGCGGAAGGGGGGGGGGGGGGCATCTAAGGCGGAGGTGGAGGTGCCCAGCCTGCAGCCTCGCCCGGTGCTGTGCAGGTGGTCCTGGAACAGCAGGACGGTGCAAGGGGAGCGAGGGGGGTCCCGAAGAAACAAGGCCCCTTCAAACGCTGGGGAGGTGCGGCCTCAGGAGGACCTGGAACGCGTCTGTGCTTTGATGCCCGAGGCCATGGGACTGCCTCTGATCCAGGCTTCCCCAGCGAAGGGGGAGCACGGTGTGAGGAGAGAGGAGAAGGTGGGAAAGGGAGATCCAACACCTTGCCACGCAGAGTGAGTGGGGTGAACCCGCCGGCAGCACAGGCACCCGCTGGGGCCTGGTCAGGTGAGCAGAAGCTGGGCCTCCCTGAGATCCCGCGGAGATTCACAGGCAAATTAAAGTGAGAAGCACGGCCAGAGAGTGGGGAAAGCACTGCTGGCATCGAGGGCTGCAGGGCGGCAGTGAGTGCGCCTTCAGACCACGCATCGGAGGGGACCGTGCAGCCTGGTGTGGACGCTCCGAGCGGTGGTGGTTGCTCAGCGTAAGCAGCGAGCAGGATGGTTGGTGGTTCGCCGGGCAGGAGGGGGTTTCCAGGGAGCCACTGGGGTGATGGTGGGCAGAGCCCGAGTGGCTGGAGGCAGATGGTAGTGGCAGAAGGCGGTTGGTGAGCAGTAAGAAAGCGATGGGGCAGTGGAATGGGGGTCTACGTGAGGTCAAAAATCTGTTGCATGTGGGTACCAGAGGGAATGATGAAGGCGACGACCAGGACCCTAGCTGGGTTAGCTCAGTGGATAGAGCGTCGGGCCTGGGGACTGAAGGGTCCCAGGTTTGATTCCAGTCAAGGGCACATGCCCGGAACTGCAGTTCGATCCCTCCTAGCAGGGGGCGTGCAGGAGGCAGCCAATCAATGATTGTCTCTCATCATTGATGTTTCTCTCTCTCTCTCCCTTTCCCTTCCTCTCTGAAATCAATAAAAATATATTTTAAAAAAGAAAAAAAAAAAAGAGAGGGTGAACAGGGATATAGAGGAGGACAAAAATAGAGACCTCACAGGGGGTGAGGGTGAGGTAATCCTGTCTGGGTACGAGCGGGGAGCAGCGGTCAGGGAGCCGCAAGGCCTGCTGTAGGCTGCCCGAGACCAGCTCCGTCCTCTCCGCTGGGGCCTGTACCTCAAATAGCTAAGGACAGTGAGGCGAGACACGTTCGTTTGCTCTGGGTGTGGCCTGGGCATCAGGGGTTTTAAAGCTACATGTATAGCACGGAGCAGAGTTTGAGAAACGCGGTTGAAGGCAGAGAGCCGTGCTCTGACAGAGAGAAAGAGACAATCAGGGGAGCAATGAGAAGGCACAGGGCCTGGCACGGGGGTGGGGTAGGGGGTAGGGGGTGCTGGCTGATCAGAGAACATGGACTTGGGGAGCAGCTGGTAAGGGGCACAGGTCCAGGTTGGAGATGAGCTGATGGGGGTGCTGCGGTCTTCCCCTATTGAATCAGGGAGTGAACAGGGTGAGGGAGACAGAAACAAAGAGACAGAGACGGAAGACAGAACCCAGGGCTAAAAAAAAAAAAAAGAAGAAAAAAAGAAAGGAAGAAAGAAAGAGAACCCAGGACCTGGCGGGCCCGTCGACCGTCCTGCACTGAGGCGGAGCGGCCACTAGAGGGGGTGCTGCGCGCGCACATGCGGGACTGGCCCCGGCAGGCCGCCCGCGGTACGGTTCCGGCCTGTTTTTCCGACAGCTTCTATGTGCCAAGTTCAGATTTTGCAGCCACACCCCCTGGGTTTAACTGCAGATCCCACTGTTTCCGAGGCCCTGGTTACCCGACCATTCCGTGACCCAGTTTCACCGGCGGTCCAAGGGGCCCAGGGTAGCTCCGTCCTTCCCGAGGCTCAGGCCGCACTGGGGATCCCGGCTGAGCGTCCTGGGGGTGGAGGAGACTTTGCCACCGCCTCCATCTCTCTCTGCTTCTCCTGCAGCCCCTCAGCCCAACCCTGCCCAGGCCAGATCCAGAGCCAGAAATGGAGGCCAACTTTATTGGTTAGGGAACAGCAGAGGCTGAGGTGGGGGTGGCCTCCGTACCTCTGCTTCCTGCTCCGTCTTGCTGTTGCTCTTGTCTTGTAAACCTCACCGGTGGCTCATGCTGGCCTTGGTCTCACCCTTCCGGCTCCCGGACCAGCACCTGCCCTCGCTTGGTAACCCTGCGACCCATGGAGCAATGTCACTGCCTGGGACCCAGGTGTCTGAGCAGGGGTGCTTCCTCCCAGCATTCTCCTCGCTGCCCCTCACGCCCTCCTGCCAGGCCAGTGGTGTCTTCATCTGCAGGTGTGCAGATGCCTCCACACCCCCCCGCCTCACCCCTGCCCCCTCGAGGCTGTGGGCCTCTCCCACCCCAGCAGCCTCTGCTCTGTCCTTGCTCTCACAAGGGTCTAGCCTGCACCCTAAGATCCAGATTTCTAACTTCTCTTGAAAATCGGAAGCTCTGAGCATCTGACTCCACATTCCCGCAGGACAGCAATGGGCCACAGGGGCGGGGAAGCCGCCATTCAGATGGGCTGGGTCTCCAGTTTACTGTGGTTCCTGTCCAAGCCGTGCGCCCCATTCACAGTGCCCCCCTGGCCCCTGCGAGGAATCTCAGTCAGCAGCCCTGTGTAGGGAGAACAGTAGGAACTGTGCTTAGAGGGTTCGTGCCAACATGTCCACCCCGCAGCCTTGCAGCACTGGCTGCCCAGAGATGGAGGGGTGGGGTACCCCCAGAAATGAGACAAGGAATTCTGGAGACCAGAGAGCTGCTCAGGGTCCTCAGCTGTTCATAAAACCTCATGGTCCAGCTGCCCAGGGCAAAGTACACTACACACACACACACACACACACACACACACACACCACTGTCCAGTCCATCAGCAGATCCTGCCACTCCTCGCCTCCCCTGATCTTCCTGCGAGTAGCTGCCTTCTCCCACCTGGCTGGGTGCAGAGACCTCCTCACTTCCGCTCTTGCCCCCCCACAGTCTGCCTTCCCACAGCAGCCAGAGGAAGCCTACTGAGACCTAAGTCACGCCTCCCAACGCACTCGGGCTCAGGGTGGCCTGAATAGATTATCCTCCTCACCTCCAGCCCCTCCCATGCTCCCACCTGCAAAGGCCAAGACTGGAACTCTGCCTTCCCCTCTGCAGCTAGTGCCTCCCATGGTCCATCCATGGCCCCAGCCTGGGTCGTCCTGGCCCTTGCAATTGCCAGGCTGCAGCTGCACTCAGTGGCCCCACAGAACTCAGCCACCTGGGGACTGTGAAGCGAATTCCAAGCGCACTCTGGCCTCAGGGCCTTTGCACTGCCGTTCCCTCGGGCGGGGTTACTGCACCGGGCCCCACCCCACAGGTGCACTGGCTCCTCTCTCACCTTCAAGCTTCTGCTCAAAGGTAGCCTCTGGGAGGACCTCCCTGTGCGCTCTGTCCTCTCCTGGCTTCATCTCCTCCCTCACACATCCCTTGAAGCATAATCATTTAAGTACATTCCCTGTTTGTTGTTTTCTTCCCTCACTAGAATGGGTGAGGGTAGGAGTCTTCTGTTTTGCGTATCGGAAACAGTGCCCAGCACACAGGAGGCATGCGGTAAACATCTGGCAGTTGAATGACTGAGTGCGTGAACATGAGAAATGAGGGCAATAGCAGTGCCGCCCTCACCGGCTTGGCTCAGTGGATAGAGCGTCAGCCTGTGGACTCAAGGGTCCCAGTTCGATTCCGGTCAAGGGCATGTGCCTTGGTTGCGGGCACATCCCCAGTGGGGAGTGTGCTGGAGGCAGCTGATGGATGTTTCTCTCTCATCGATGTTTCTGACTCTCTATCCCTCTCCCTTCCTCTCTGTAGAAAATCAATAAAATATATTTTAAAAATAAAAAAATAACAATGCCAAGTATGCAGAGACGCAGGGGCTGGGGCCTGAGTGGGATCCTGTGCGTCGCACGGGGCACAGGGCCGAGGACCTGGGGTTTGGCGCTCTGTGGCTGGCATCTGGCAGGTCCGATCATTTCATCTTCGGATTTGTAAGTGAAGTCTGACGGGACGGTGGAGCGTGCCCAGGAGCATGCCACCCTCCCAGGGCCTGGGTGGCTCTCGGCCCCTGCTCCTTGCCCCCACCCGGTCACCACTCTGTCCTTTGTCTGGCAGGGGCCTGCGGGTGAGGATTCAGTGTCAGGTGTGTAATAGGGCGGCCTGGGGCACCTGCGAGGACCTGCACTGGTCCCACATGTATCTCTGTGCCCAAGGGAGCAGGACATTAAGTAGCAAATAAGAAACACCAGACAGCCCTGGCCGCTGTGGCTCAGCTGCTGGGAGTGTCCATTGGTACACCAAAGGGTGACGGGTTTGATTTCCTGTCGGGCACATACCAGGATGAACAGGACCCTAGGCAGTTTGGCTCAGTGGATAGAGCATCAGCCTGTGGACTGAAGGGTCCTGGGCTCAATTCCGGACAAGGGCACATACCTGGGTTGCGGGCTCGATCCCCAGTGGGGGGCACAGGAGGCAGCCAATCAATGATTCTCCCTCATCATTGATGTTTCTATCTCTCTCTCCCTCTCCCTTCCTCTCTGAAATCAATAAAAAATTTAAAGAAACACCATGACAGCCTGAGAGAGAGACCTGGGTCGGGAGGAAAACCTTGTTCCTGCTTTTTGAAAGGGCCCCCCTCCCCCATTCTGTATGTACCCGCCGTGATGTCAGGTGCTCACACCTCACAGACTTTAAGTGCTTCACCCCTGGGAACTCAGGACCCTGCTGTGACTCAGGACCCTGCAGTGAGGCAGTGCTTCTTAACCTTCTGGCCCTTTAAATACAGTTCCTCATGTTGTGACCCAACCATAAAATTATTCTCGTTGCTACCTCATAACTGTCATGTTGCTACTGTTATGAATCCTAATGTAAATATCTGATATGCAGGATGGTCTTAGGCGACCCCTGGGAAAGGGTCGTTCGACCGCCAAAGGGGTCGCGACCCACAGGTTGAGAACCGCTGCCTTAAGAGAAAGCCCTCCGGCTCCGGAGACAGCTGCTGGTCTCCCTCTCCGGGCCCGTTTCCGGGGTCTGCGTGTGAGCGGGGGCTGAGGGTGAGCCAGGGCAAGCCCCTCCTCCCTGGCCTCAGTGGTCTCATTTGTCAGCTGGGTCCGGGCCCTACACGTCTCCCTCTGGCTGTGACAGCGGGTGTACACGTGCTTTGCCAACAAAATCATGGGTGGAAGGGCAGGTGGTGGTCATGGTTCCTCTGCAGGGTCCCTGGGTCAGGGCTCGAGGGCTGCCCCCCTGAAATGTCCAAAGAGGGACTAGCTTTAAGCCTTGAGGGATGGGCGACAGGAGACCACGTGGCTTCAGGCCCAGGTGTCAGCAGCGTGCATGGCCCTGGTGAGGTAGCTTCAGACCAGACCCTCGATAGCTGCAGCCCCTGGTGGTCCCCGCAGGTCCTGGGAGTGGCCTGCCACCCCATTGGTGTCTGCAGACCTCGACTGAGGACACCCAGAAACACCCGGCATCTCATCTCGTTCCCCTCCCTCCATCCCGCCTAAGCCCCCATCTCTCCCAGCCTAGAATTTGAACAGTTCTCCAGGATCCACTTAATTAGCCAAGCTCGTTAACTCCCACAGGCTTCTCCTCCCCACCTAATTAACTGACTTAATTAGGGCTTACAGGCCGGCTCCACCCAGCCCCCTCCTGCTCCTACCCTGCCCACCTCCTCCAGGCCCCTGGCTCAGCCACACCTCCTCTGCCAGGCACGCAGG
>PVJC01047386.1:0-12941 GCA_004026665.1 Murina feae
GAGGATATGTTTCCATTGATTTTTAGAGAATGTGGAAGAGAAGGGAAAAACAGAGAGAAACATCAAAGTGAGAGGAACACTTTGATTGGTTGCCTCCTGCATATGCCCTGACCTGGGCACTGGCCAGGGAGGAGCCTGCAACCTAGGTACCTGCCCTTGGTCAGAATTGAACCCAGACCCTGCAGTCAGCAGGCTGAGGCATTATGCACTGAGCCAAACCAGCTAGGGAAGGATATGACATTTCTTAGCCCTCCAGCAGTGGACCTTCATTTTTTTTCTCCAGGAATGTGGTGGAAAAACCCTAGATTGACTTTTTGGATTCTTATTACCCAAGTTACTAAGAATATTACCAGTGGCATACAGGGAGCTTAGCCAATGAGCGGTCAGAAAAGGTGTTTTTCTCTGTAGTTTACTCTCATCACTGGCTCCACCCCTGTCCCTCCAATCCCAGCTCCACCCCTGTCCACGCCTGTAGCCTCTGGCCTAGGATGCAGGCCTGGGCAGGGGACCCCCAAACCACTGCGATGGCCGGCTCCACCCCTTCCCACACCGGGGATCTCTGCCCGAGGCTGTAGACCAGGGCAGAAGACCCTCCAACTCCCGTGATGGCTGGCTCTGCCCCTTCCCAGGCTGGAGGGTTCTGTGCCTGAGGCTGCAGGCCTGGGTAGAAGACTTCCCAACCCGCTGTGATGGCCAGCTCTGACCCTTCCCAGGTTCCTGCGATTAATGGCTCAGTGCCCCCCTGCCTCCCCCACCATCTGCCTGGCTAACAGGCCTGGCTACTTCAGTTGTGGGGCTGAGGCAGACTGGGCATCGCCATCTTAGTTGAGTTAATTTGCATATTTGCTCCTGATTGGTTGGTGGGCATGGCTTGTGGGCATGACTTGTGGGTATAACAGAGTGAGGGTCAATTTGCATATTACTCTTTTATTAGATTTTACACACACAGACACACACACACACACTAGAGGCCCAATGCACAAAAATTTGTGCACTCGGGGGGCATGGGGGGATTCCTCAGCCCAGCCTATGCCCTCTCACAGTCTGGGACCCCTAGGGGGATGTCCACCTCCTGGCTTAGGCCCGTTCTCCGAGGGAACAGGCCTAAGCTGGCAGTCAGACATCACTCTGGCAACCCAGGAGCCCTTGGGGGATGTCCACTTGCCAGCAGGGATCAGGCCTAAAGTGCAGTTGGACATTCTTAGTGCTGCTGAGTAGGTGGGAGAGGCTCTCACCACCTCCGCTGTGCTGGCAGCTGACAACCTGGCTTGTGGCTGAACAGAGCTCCCCCTGTGGGAATGCACTGACCACCAGAGGGCATCTCCTACATTAAGCATCTGCCCCCTGGTGGTCAGTGTGTGTCATAGTGACCAGTCATTCCCAATTGTTCTGCTGTTAGGGTCAATTTGCATATTAACCTTTTATTATATAGGACAGAGATCTGGTGCACAGGTGAGGATTGGCTGGTTTGCCCTGAAGGGTGTCCTGCTGGGGTGCCTGGCCAGCCTGGGTGAGGGGCTGATGGCTTTTTGCAGGCTGGTCAAATCCTCCAAGGGCAACCCTCACCCCATGGGAGTGTGGCCAACCTGAGTGAGGAGCTGAGGGCTGTTTGCAGGCTGGCCACAGCCCCTTCAGGGTGGGGGTCTATACTGAGATGCCTTGCCAGCCTTCATAAGGGGCTGAGGGCTGTTAACAGGCTTCCCATGGCTGCAGGCTGGAAGCAGGTATCTTGGGTTTATTTACCTTCTGTAATTGAAACTTTGTTGCCTTGAGCAGAGCTCAGGGCCTGCAGAGCAGGTGGGAATCTTGGCTTCCTCCATCGCCAGGGCAACACAAGCCTCCTGCCTTGCTATAGCTCCCAGGCTGCTGCCATCTTTGTGATAGTGTGAGGGGTAATTTGCATATTACTCTTTTTTTGCTGGGTAGAAGACCCCCAAACCCCTTTGATTGCCAGCTCCACCCTTGCTCCACTGCAGCCTGTGGCTAAGGCTACAGGCCTGGGCAGGGGACCCCCAGGCCCCTGTTTTGCTGGCTCCACCAGTGCCCACACCCCTGTGATCACAGGCTTCACCCCGGCCCCTCTGATTGCTGGCTCTGAGGAACTCAGGCCCCTGCGATCTCTGGCCTTGCCCCTGCCCAGGCCTGAGGCTCTGGCCCAGGCCTTATGCCTGGGCAGGGCACCCTCATACCCCTCCAATCACCGGCTCTGCCTTTGCTTATGCCTGAGGCCTCTGGTGAAGGCCTCTGGACTGAGCAGGGGACCCCTCGCCCCCTTTGATCACATGTTCTGCTCCTCAGGCCCCCCGCCTCCCCTGCCACTTGCCTGGCTAACAGGCCTGACCACTTCAGTGGCGTGGCTGAGCTGGACTGGGCGCCACCATATTGTGGCTATGAGCGTCGCCATCTTGTGGCTGTGGGTGCTGCCATTTTGTGGCCGTGGGGGCGGCCATATTTGTGATGGAGTGATGCCTAATTTGCATATTACTGTTTTATTAGATAGGGTGTGTATGTGTGTGTGTGTGTGTGTGTGTATACACTACAGGCCCGATGCACAAAATTTGTGCAAAAGTAGGCCCTCCTTCCTTTCACCGGCTGCTGGCACTGGCTTCCCTCTGACACCTGGGACCTGGGCTTCCCTTACAGCCCTGGCTTCATCCAGAAGGTCACCCAGAAGAATGTTCAGTCTAATTAGCATATTACCCTTTTATTATTATAGATACACTAGACACCTATTGTGCAAAATTCATGCAAGAGTAGACCTTCCTTTCCCCAGCTGCTGGCACCAGCTTCCCTCTGATACCCAGGACCTGGGCTTCCCTCACAGCCCCAGCTTCATCCAGACAGACATCTGGTCTAATTAGCATATTATGTTTTTATTATTATATATTATTATATATATCTACATTAATCAAAGAGAAAGATGCAAATTGACTGTCCCTCTGCAACGCCCACCAGCCAATCAGGAGTGAGTATGCAAATTGCAGGAAGCAGTTTCAGTTTGTTTGCCTGGACCAGGTGATTATGCTCTGAGGTTATGTAAGGAAACCCTTTATGTTTAAAGCAGGAAAAATACATTTTGTTTTTGGGGGCTGAGATCAAGCAGGATGCCTGATAAGGAGAGGATAAAGGTTTCCTAAGGAGCAAACTTCTGATTTCAGCTGGTTTTGCTGAATTAAACAAAGGAAGCAGATTCTTCAATGAAGATGAAGCTCCTAATTAGCATGTAAGTGAATAGGATGCTGATGCATATAATCACTGCTTGGGGGAAATAATCAAACCCCAAGGCAGCCCATAATTTTTTTTCCTGCCTTGGTGACTTGTCTATGCAGTAAATAATTAGCTTCTTGATTTTTAAAGAGGTTGACATTTGGAAAGCTTCTGCAAATAGTGTTTTCCCTCTCCGTTTTCATTTATGCATTTAATTTACTATTCAGTTGCCCTGAGACTGGCCTGCTTCAGCAATTTTCTTCCAGTATATATAGAACAGTATGGAATGATCTGTTCTATATTTATGTCCTGTAAGTACAGAAACACCTCCTGATTCATAGTCTTAGGATATGCAGTTTTCAGTATGTGATATGTTCCCCATCAAGTTGATAGGTCTTCCTTGCAGCATGCTGTCCTTGATTAGAGTCAAGCACAAAAAACAAGGTTTAAAAGGAAGAGAACATGTTAAAGTTCAAATTTTTAACACTGGATAGCTTGTTAAACAAGTTTTGTGAAGAACCATTTTTTTCCACAAGAGATGTTCTTAGGATAAAATAAATGAAAAACACAATAGCACATCAATTTTGTAATTCCAAGTAAATATAGATTGATAAGTTAATCAATCCATAAATAAGACAATAAACGTAAAAATGTATATCTATCCCTGCCCTCACCAGTTTGGCTCAGTGGATAGAGCATTGGCCTGTGGACTGAAGGGTCCCGGGTTTGATTCTGTTCAGGGGCATGTCCCTTGGTTGTGGACACATCCCCAGTGAGGGGTGTGCAGGAGGCAGCTGATCGATGTTTCTCTCTCACCGATGTTTCTAGCTCTCTGTCCCTCTCCCTCCCTCTCTGTAGAAAGTCAAGAAAGTATATATATATATATATATATATATATATATATATATATATATATATATCCCTATATAAATGCCTAAGACAAAATGATGGATACCAAAATATTTTCTCTACTTGATCAATTATGGGTAATTTTGGTTGTCTTTATATTTTCTATAGGGAACATGCATTACTTTTATAATCTGGAAAAAGATACATTGTTTTCATAGAAAGAGAAATATGAGCATGTGGTAGAGATCTTTGTCCTTAATGTAACCAAAAGAAATTAAAATGTTATGAAACAAAACAAAATTAGATCAAAGTCATTTTGTCAGAAACATAAACCTTTTTAACATAAAGTAAATAAGAATTTAATATTTATTACACATGTTTATACAAGAACATCAAACTAATGCTCAATAAGTTACATAGCTATTTTCTAAAAACACTGCAAATAAATCTCAAAATAAAACAGTAGGAATAATATTTTAACCAATGTTACTCAAAATTAAAAATATAGTCATCTATGCACTGGCCGTTATGGCTTCGTTGGTTGAGCATCATCCCATGCACTTAAAGGTCGCTGTTCCATTCCCAGTCCAGGCACATACCAGGGTTTTGGGTTCCATCTCAAATAGGAGGCTTACAGGAGGCATCTAATCAATGTTTTGCTCTCACATCAACCTCTCTCTCTCTCTCTCTCTCTCTCTCTCTCTCTCTCTCTCTCTCTCTCTCTCTCTTCCCTTACTCCCTCTCTAAAAATGAATAAAACATCTTTAAAAAAAAGTCCCCAGGCCTCTTGCTCAGAGTTGCTGATACCGATTATGGTCAGGAGCAGAAATTTAAAAAATATAGTCATCTATCTCTTAATTAGATTTGAACTGTTGGTTTTTATAATGTGACTTCAAATCCCTATTAGTGCATAAATTCCTACAAACACTTGGATGGACGTTTCTAGGCATTCCTTCCCTGAGCAGCTTTGTACTCTGCCCTCTGTGTATAGTGGGGAGCATATGCCATTTATCCCTTCTAACTTGGAGTGTGAAATGTTTGGGAGATCCTAACCTAAAGCAAGCCAAGGAAGTGAAGAGAGCTACATATCTTGCAGAGCCCAGTGGAAAAAACTGAAATATGAAATCCTTTGCTCTAAAATTGAGAACTTTGAGGCAGCTACAGCAGAGCATTAAACCAAGTGCAGAGCCCTGTGAGATCACGCACCCTCCACACCCCTGAAGTCACCCACCAAGAGAACATGTGCCACAGAGCAAGGCAGGTCTCAGAACCTTGTCCTGAAACCAGGTGCCTGACTTTCTTAAGTTACTTAACCTCTCAATCGCTCCTGCTACAAAAATGGGGACACTCTGTGGAGGCCTCATGTATGTGCAAGATCCGGTGCAGTGTCTGGTATCAAACAAACAGGGCTGGGCATTAGTTAACATGGTAAGGACGAATTTCATTCAGTAATATACTATTGAAGCTGGAAAAAGTCCAGTGTGAACTGAACTCCATCAACTTTGATTTGTACAAAAATGACTGAATTTTAAAGGGTGAATGAGGGAGTCAGGATCCAGGCCAGCTGGGGCTTTGTAGAGCCAGGGAAATGGAATATCACAAAAGCCTGGAATGGGAGGGTTGGTCCAAGTGACCCCCACCTGGGTTTGCTAACTGATGCTTCTGCTTAGGCTCGTGCCCTTCCACAGAGGCCGGGAGACAGAGCCTATCTCCAGGTGTTGGCTGACATGGTTCTTTTGGCAGCCTAGGGTTTTACTTTAAGGTGGGACTAGGGTCATCTTAGGGATGCAGACTTTAGCTGTGAGAAACTGTTAGTGTTTGTTCAATTCTTTATAAGGCAAGGTTGAGGCTTAGTGAAGAAGAGGGCTCAGAGGAGCCTGGCTAGATTTGGTCCAAGAGAAAGTCATTGTCTCTGGCATCCGGTGCTCAGTGAATTATAGCCTGTTTTCCCTTCTCTAAACATATTTCCTCCACCATATCAAAAGAGGGAAAACAAGAAAGACAACCAATTTATATTCTCAATTTATATTTTACTTTAAATAATTCCAATTATCCTATGTAATAAAAGGCTAATATCCAAACTGACCACACGGTGGAATGACGGGTCATTATGACGTTCACTGACCACCAGTGGGCAGATGCTCAACACAGGAGCTGCCCCCTGGAGGTCAGTGTGCTTCAGAAACCCTGAGCTCCCTCCATGGTAGCCCTCAGGATGTCAGACTGATGGCTTAGACATGCTCCCTGAAGGATGTCAGTAGGACATCCCCTGAGGGCTCCTGGAGTGCAAGAGGATGCAGGCTGGGCTGAGGGACACATCCCTCCCACCCCTGTCCCCCCGCCACCACCCCCGCCTCAGGGCACGAATCTCATACACCAGGCCTCTAGTCGTTAATGAGAGAGTTCATGAAGAGCCACAGCGTGGATAGTGAAATTGGATTTAAAATTAAATTCTGGTTCCTCAAAAGCAAATTTGATAGAGGAAAGCACTATGAAATATCTATTTTAGGCATAAAGAACTTTAAATCTATTGTCCTCTCATTTCACATTCTTGTTGAATGGGAACATGGCTCTTTGACTAGATGGCATTTTTCATAGAACATAGTCAAACTCAAAATGTTCTTTAAAGTTAGATATTACCTAACAAAAGTGAAAGAAGTGGTTAATTTATGATACCAGCTTTATTGTTGCCTTGATTCTAAACATTCTTAATGAAGAAGAAATTGATGGAAAAATACTTTAATATCTGGATTAAACTTGACAGAAATACATTATGAGAGAGATGTCTGCTGGTTAATAGTTGTTTTGGACCCTTGTTTCTCCAAGCGCATGTAAGACTCACTTTGGGAGGTTATTTAAATTGCACATTCCTGGCTACATACTAGATTTACTGCGTTGGGGACTATGGTGATAAGAACCTGAAATCTCATTGTTAACAAGCTACTGATTCTTACCCACATTAAAGTTGGACAGCCACACCCATGTAATCTCTTGTGCACTCGCAAATAGATGACAGATGAGTGATTCGGTAAGATCTTCGATGTGAAAAGATCAGAAACAGATTTTTTTTCTGTTTTCTCTCCCCTGGTCAGTTGACCTCTGCTTCTTTTAGTCCACTGCCTATGCAGGTATTATTTCGGTTTTTGGCTTATTTGTTGGTGGTTATTTCCTAAATCAAACACCAGTTCCTGGATCTAGAAAAAAAAAAAAAAAAGAAATCTGAAAGTGACTTCTTGGCTCAAATCTATGGAAATAATTCCAACACACACCCTCCCACCAATTCCCTCTCTCTCCTAGTTCCCTTCTCTCTACAAGCCAGTGAAGGCTAGAGAGTGAGCATATGCCTAAGGGGGCAGACAGTTCAAGCCTGCCCATCCTCTTCTCTTTGCCTTGAAGACTGGGGAAGTTTATGCTGCTTCTGACCAGCCCCACCAGTATGGGTTGGACCATGGATGTCTTCAGCAGTGATGATGGTGTTTCACTCATCAAACCACATTCAGACAGCTTTACCCACAAGGGAAGTATTTGCGAGACAGTCAACATTCAGGAATATAATCTGTGGCCATAAAATGGAGAATTGCTAGCTAGTGCACATGGGGATGAAAGCTATGGTCTTTCTCTTATTGTCACAGGGAATGGCAACCTGTGTTAACAGTCCTCAAATTTTAAGGAAACATGAGACTACATCTAGCACACCACCACCTTCCTCCCTTGAACACTCCATTCTTCTACCTAAGAGACATTACTGAATACAGGGTTTCCAGGTTATATTATACTACAGGCCCGGTGCACAAAAATTTGTGCACTCAGGGGAGTCCCTCGGCCCAGCCTGTGCCCTCTCACAGTCTGGGATGCCTCGGGGGATGTCCACCTGTTGGTTTGCCTGGTCAGCCTGGGTGAGGGACTGATGGCTGTTTGCAAGCTGGCCAAGCCCCCCAGTGGGGACCCTCACCCCATGGGGGTGTGGCCAGCCCGGGTGAGGGGCTGAGGGCCGTTTTCAGGCTGCCCACAGCCCCTTCAGGGTCCAGGTCCCTACTGGGGTGCCTGGCTGGAAGCAGGTATCTGGGATTTATGTAACTTCTATAATTGAAACTTTGTTGCCTTGGTCCCCCACTCAAAGACTGGGTTGCCCCTGGCAACCCAAGGTCCCAGCCCAGCAGGTATCCAGGGTTTGTTTATCTTCTATAATTGAAACTTTGTAACCTTGAGTAGAGCTCAGGGCCTGCAGGGCCCTGGCTTCCTCCATTGCCCAGGGCAACTCCAGCTCTGTGGCTGCCGCCATCTTAGTTGAGTTAATTTGCATATTTGCTCCTGATTTGGTTGGTGGACGTGGCTTGTGGGCATGGCTTGTGGGTGCAATGGAGTGAGGGTTAATTTGCATATTACTCTTTTATTAGATTAGATTACTTCAAAGTAAGTTAGAAAGACTCTTGGGGTTTTGTAAAATTGTGACACTGGCACTTCCATATGCATTTATATAACTTCTTTGTATACCAGTTTTTCATGTGAAAAATTGAGATTTTGAGGATTTAACAGATCCAATGGGTGAAATATCTAGGATTTCACTTTCAATTTTAGCTTCACTGGAGGTAGTCAACCCTGGCTTCACGTGAGTCACAGTGGGGAAGGATTGAAAATACCAACTCATGGGCCCTCTGGAGAGACATCCAGTGTGCTTTCCCTCTACTTATCTTGTGTGTGTGTGTGTGTGTGTGTGTGTGTGAGAGAGAGAGAGAGAGAGAGAGAGAGAGAGAGAGAGAGAGAGAGAGAGAGATCAGACATGGCAAGGTCTGTTTAATTTTTCTTTTTTATTTATTGATTAAGATATTGCATATGAGTCGTTATCCCCCATTGCCCCCTCACAAACCCCCCCCCCGCACTCATGCCCTCACCCCCTGTTGTCTGCGTCCATTGGTTAGGCTTATATGCATGCACACAAGTCCTTTGGTTGATCTTTCTGCCTTACCCCCGCCCTCTCCTACCTTCCCTCTGAGGTTTGACCATCTGATTGATGCTTCTCTGTCTCTAGATCTGTTTTTGTTCATCAGTTTATGTTGTTCAGGATATTCCACAAATGAGTGAGACCATGTGATATTTATTTTTCTCTGCCTGGCTTATTTCGCTTAGCATAATGCTCTCCAGTTCCATCCATGCTGTTGCAAATGGTAAGAACTCCTTCTTTTTTACAGCAGCATAGTATTCCATTGTGTAGATATGTCAGTTTTCTAATCTACTCATCTGCTGATGGGCACTTAGGCTGTTTCCAAATCTTAGCTATGGTGAATTGAACCGCTATGAACATAGGGGTGAACATATCCTTTCTGATTAGTGTTTCCCCCTACTTATCTTAAACTGGGCTGCTTATACAATGATTTCTTTTAAATATAAGTGAGTATAACTCGGAAAACATGCCCTGCAGTTTTATGAGTCCAATCATTTGATCTAATGCTGGTCCTGCTTGCCTCAGCAATTGTGGGTACTTTAATCTGTCAGTATTTCCATGTCAATTTTATTAGTTAAGCAGAATAGTCTTTCATGAAGGATAAGTATAAGGATAGTAGAGTTTAGATGTCATTGTAACTCTGTCAAGTCTCATAAGCGTTTAATAATTTGCTTCCCTGCAAAGGGATCCAGTGTACATGAAGCTCTGAAACTGGAAAGGCATGCTGACCCTTTCCCAACAGCCAGGCCATTCCCCTCCATATCTAGGCCATGTTCTGCCATGGACTGTGTCCTTCTGCCTGGTCCCCGGGCCGGCTTACATTCCTGTCAGGGGAACTTGCTGCTTCCTGTGGTTCAGAGCTCTTGAGTATCAGGTGCTTTCCTTTACATAGGCCTCAGAGCCTGCAAGGTCGGCTGGTAGCAGGTTCACATTCACAGAAGGCTTTGTCACCTACATATTTTTAAACAGCTCACTTTCCCTACCATCATCTCTAAGATTTAGATTTGTCACCATTGGGAATTATGGCTCTTCTCTACTTAGAATTACATACATTTTAAGTTTGTGTCACCTAAAAAATTACTGAATATGTAACCACTTATTTTAATCCATTCCTTAACAATTTTTGCATAATTCTGCATTTTAGGTGATAAAACACAAAGAGGAAAAATCTGGATTCTTTAACCATGATTCTTTGGGTTACTTAGAGTGAATAAACTAATTACAGAGATCTATTGGAGACCTGCTCTGAGCAGAACCAGTTCCCGACTCAGGGCCTCCTTCATTCTTGTGAAGGAAGCAAACATCCAACAAACAATCCCTTATCTACTCTAATAAAAGAGTAATATAAATTGACCATCACTCTGAGACACCTAAGCCACGCCCGCCAGCCAAGCCATGCCCACCAGTCAATCAGAGTAGCTGTATGCAAATTAACCCAGCCAAGATGGAGGCCGACAACCACGGAGCTGGAACAAGCAGGAGGCTTCTGTTGCACTAGGAGTAAACTGTCTGCCTAGGCTGGCTGGGCCTCTGCTCGAGGCAACATAGTTTTAATTATAGAAGCCACAGAGCTAAAGCAAACAGGAGGCTTCATTCCCTGCCTAGGCCTCTGCTTAGAGTAACAAAGTATCAATTATAGAAGATAAATAAACCCCAGAAACCTGATTCCAGCCAGCCCCACTGGGACATTGGGTCAGTGGGAGCTGTGGGCAGCCTGCAAATGGCCCTCGGCCCCTCACTCAGGGTGGGCAGGCACCCCAGTAGGGACCCGAACCCTGAACGGGCTGTGGGCAGCCTGAAAATGGCCCTCAGCCCCTCATCCAGGCTGGCCAGGCATGCCAGCAGGTGGACATCCTCGAGGGATCCCAGACTGTGAGAGGGCACAGGCTGGGCTGAAGGACACCCCCGCCTCCAAGTGCACAAATTTTTATGCACCGGGCCCCTAGTTATTTAATAACAAAGAGTGATAAATACTATGAAGGATGAAAACAGGTATGTGGCAAAGAGAAACAGGAGCATGGTTTAATATACAGGCACACCTCATTTTATGGTGCTTTATTGCACTTCACAGTTAGTATTTTTTTACAAACTAAAGATTTGTGTCAACCCTGCTGAGTAAGTCTTTTGGTGCCATTTTTCCAACAGCATTTCCAATAGAGTTACCAAAATGTGTCCCATTTTGGTAATTCTCACAATATGTAAAACGTTTCTTTACTGTATTTGTTATGGTGATATGTGATCAGTGATCTTTGAATGGTTGCAATCTCATGATAAAACTTTCATCAAATGAGGAAGTTGCCCTGCATAGATGAACAAAGTGGTTTCTTGAGATAGACTCTGCTACTGCTGAAGAGGCCATGAAGACTGTTGAAATGATGACAAAGGACTTAGAACGGTACATAAACTTAGCTGATAAAGCAGGAGCAGGGTTTGAGAGGACTGACTCCAATTTGGAAAGTTCTACTCAGGGTAAAGTGCCATCAAACAGCGTCTAGTGCTATAAAGAAACCAGTCCTGAGAGGAAGAGTCAATGGATGCAGCAAACATCACTGTTTTCCTGTTTAAGAAATCATCACCCTGACAATTATTAGTCAGCACCCCTCAGTATTAAGGAAAGACCCTCCACCAGCAAAAGGATTATGACTCACTGAAAGCTCAGGTGATGGTTAGCATTTTTAACCAATAAATTATCTTTTAATTAAGGGGTATGCCTTGTTTTTCAGGCAATGCTATTGCACATCTAATAGACTACAGTATAGTGTAAACATAACTTTTTGTATACTGGAAAAACAAGAAATATGTGTGACTCACTTTATTGTGATATTCATGTTATTGCAGTGGTCTTGAACCAACCCTGTGAGATCTCTGAGGTGTGCCTATGAATGCAGAGGGCAAAGTATTGAAACGAAGGCACAAGGATTTAGTGATGACGCCCCCAAATATAGTAGGCAGACCCTTCATTTGTTAAAACTTAGTTTTGTCACATTAGGATTTTTTCTTTTATTTTTCTCTACTTCATCATATGTGTTCCTCATTTTGAATCAATCCCATTCATGAAAAACACACACGCTTTAATACTTCTAAGGTGTAGACTAGATTTTCATGCCATAGTACAGCGATTTTCAAGTGTGCCACCAAAATGTTTTAAACACGCAATACCTGATTATTTAGTCAGGGGGAACAGACCTCTTTTCCTTTAGATTGTCAATTAAAAAAATGGCAACAGCCAGCAAAACAATAGGTGTCCAGTGTCACTGAATCAAACTTACACCTATTTTTGTCAGATTGACAAAACATAATATAGTTTTGGTGTGCTGCAGAGTTTTAGTGATTAGTTTGTGTGTGCCATTAGATGAGAAGGGTTGAACATTGCTGCCTCCGTAGATGAAGCTTTTATTGTACCTTTGTTAACTCTCAGTTCTGGCAAGTTTCTACCTGGTCCTGTCAAATGTACCAACTCTACAGAGCTCTTTCAATTACAGTGTACATAATTTACAAAAATGCGTTATTCTAAGGAGACAAGAAAAACAGTATAATTGGGGAAAACTATACTGAGCTGGTAACCAAAAGTGAAGCTTCAGCTCTTTTTTTTTAATTCTTTATTATTTAAAGTACTAGGGGCCTGGTGCACAAAAATTTGTGCACTCGGGGTGGAGGGAGTCCCTCAGCCTGGCCTGTGCCCTCTCACAGTCTGGGACCCCTCAGTGGATGTCCTATGATGGCCCCAGTCTGCCAGGTGCCTTTTGTGTGTGTGTGTGTGTGTGTGTGTGTGTGTGTTGCCACTGGGGACCTGCCCCCAGCCGCATCTGAGGCTCGGAGCAGTCCTCCTGTGTGTGTCTACCTGCCGGGGGCCTGCCCCCAGGCACACCGTGGAGGCTTGGAGCAGGCACCCCCTCTATGTTGATCTCTCAGACTCTTGCCCTCCCCTGCATGTTGTTCTCTT
>PVJC01047387.1:0-12929 GCA_004026665.1 Murina feae
GGAAGGAGTTCTTAGCATTTGCAGGCGTATGGATGGAGCTGGAGAACATAATCCTAAGTGAAATAAGCCAGTCAATGAAAGAAAAATACCACATGTCCTCACTCATCTATGGATAATAATAACCATTATAAACTGGTGAACAAAAATAGATTCAGAGGCAGAGCAACATCAAACAGACTGTCAAATTACAGCAACAAGGTCGGCGACGTTGGGGGGTGGGTAACAGATCAGCCAAGGGACTTTTGTGTGAGCATTTAAGCATAACCAATGGACACAAAACACTGGGGTGTAGGGGAGGCTGGGGGAAGGGCAGGGGGAAAAAGAGATATATGTACTAATCTTTGTAAAGCTTTATGTAATTTTAAAAAATGTAAAAAAAAAAAAAATATATATATATATATATATATATATATATATATATATATATATATATATAAAGAATTGTCCAACCTGATTTCAGGCAAAAATAAATAGCAACATGATGCTGCTTTAGAAATATAAGTTAGTATTTACATATATTAAGCTGTTTACACTGCACTACATTTATCTTTTCTTTGTTAATTTCTAAGTTTATTATGCCCAATTATACCAAAGTGCAAAATACTAAAAAAGAAGGAATATCAATCAGATAGAGTTTGTCTACTTCTTTATTTAAGAACGATATGTTTTGAACTTAAAAAAAAAAAACACCTGCAATATTTGTTCAGAATTACAGTTAGTTTGAACTATGTGCTTCCTTTAATAGCTTATATATGATTGACAATATGGAATTTCTCCTCTGTCTCAAAAAGAAAATAGAAACCCTCCCTCTTCTCTCACACAAATTCATTTTTAACCCATTATGAATATAGTAAATTTATGTGCCCTATATATTTATGCAAACAAAAAATGGATACTGTGTATTTTAAAATCATAAATATTGAGTGCAGTGCTTTCCGCTTCCCAATTATGATTTATATCTGACAACTTATTTCTAGCTTGAAAATTTCCTCCATTTGTGATTACCATTTAGGTCCTCATCTCCCTTATAGCACAGTGGCTACATAGTCATTTCAAATCTTCTGCAATGGTCCTCCAAGGAAGGTAAATTTAAATACCAGTGTGTCTGGTTTGGTTCAAAAATATAAATGCCCCTGGGACCGCCTGGGGGAGTTGGCGTTTGTTTATCACACTCTGGCAGTCTTACACTCCGTACTGTGCTCTCCTTCCCACCTTTTGTCGTGCAAGGACCCCAAGGAGTCTATTTGTTCTTCTCATTCACTCCCAGGTTCATGCAGAACCAAAGAGGCCATAATCTCGGGGTCCCTGTGTTTGGGATTCTGGGAGGTGGATTTTACTGTAGACATTATGCTGAACATTTCCTTCTTCCCTTCATGGTTATCTAACAAATGATCATCAAAACCTCTATGCTTTCTGCCTCACTTGCAGGACTTTGTTTTTAACCCACTCTGACATCTTTATTTCATACCCTTTGATCTAAGGTGCTCACAAACAAATGAAAATGTTTTGCCACGCTGCAAGATAGTAACAATGAAAAATAAAAATAAAAGAAGAAGAAAGACAGAAAAAAATAGCTAGAATGAAATGGAAGTCATATACACTGTCAAAATGTCCATGCATCAGAGGAGTCCTGGTTGCAACCAGCATACCAAAGCTTCAGATTTCTACCAGATAGACTAGCAAGGATGAGAGAGCTCAGCACACCCAGTGCTTCTCAATCTGGGCTGCATGGTAGATTTACCTGAGAAGTTAAAAAAAAATAGTTGCTGTCAGGACCACTTTCATATCCCTCGGAAGTGATATCTCCCCACGGATCCAGAGGTGATTTTAATGAGCACCCAGGGCTGAGAGTCACTGATTCACCAATTTTTAGCCCAATGACAAGCAAAGCGAATGAAGCCAGTATGATAATATATTGCAAAAACTATACTTGGGTAGGAGGTCCACCAGGCAGCACTTCTATCAACTGGACGCACTAGAATGGAGCCTGGGGGTGAGCAACCATTTCTGAGGTCATTTGGGACAGTGATCCTCAAACTTGACAACTCTATTGGTAGATAAAAGATATAGTTGCTTTTAACAGCTTCCACCTTGGACTAAACCTCAAATTTCTTATCTGTGTGCACGTTTTTGACACTACAATTTAGAAACACATGCCAAAAACTAAATCCATGGCTCTCAAAATACAGTCCCTGCACCACTAGCATCACAATTACGTGGGAACTTGTTAAACACACATTACTGGGCCCCAACCTAAACCTATGGAATCAGAAACTCTCTGAGTGGGGCTCAGCCATCTAGATAGTAACTGGCCCTCTATGTGAGTCTGATGTGCACTAAAGTTTGAGAACCACTGAATGGAGACTACAGATAAGAAAGCAGGCAGTGTAAGAAAGTGTGTTCATGCTGCAGGGGGTAAGAAGAGGTGTTTAGAGTACAAGGGAAAGGGCCTCATGTAAATCTGTGCATGAGGGACAGCCAAACATCAAGCAAATAAATGATATTTATTGGTATTTGATGATTTTCTGCTCCCTTTTTAAAAATTATTTCATGTGCTATATGTATAGACACATATACATACATATCTATGTGTCTATATGTTTCTACCATTAGCCCTCCATATCCATGGGTTCCACATCTGAAGATTCAACCAACCATGGATCAAACACATTTTTTTGGGGGGGAGTTATATTGCTGCTGGCATGTGCTATGTAGTTAGGCCTATCACGGCTGTGTCTGTACTGAACATGTACCATTTTTTTTTTGTCATTATTCCCTAAATACAGCAAAACAACTATCACATTTATATTGTATTAGCATTATAAGTAATGCAAATATAGTTTAAAATGTAGAAAAGGATAGTGTAGGTTATATCTATACCATTTTATATAAGAGACTTGAGCACCCATAGATTTTGGTATCTGTTGAGGATTCTGGAACTAATCTCCCACAGATACCAAGAGATGACTATCCTATATAATAAAGAGGGAATATGCAAATTGACCATCACTCCACCACAAAGATGGCTGCAGCCACAGCTGAGGCCAAGTTCCCATAATCAGCCTTAAGGAGGAATCAGCAAGGACCTGAGGCTGCGCCCCCCCCCCTCTGTGGGGCTTGACAGGGGACCTCAGGCCATGCCCCCCCACTCAGTAGGGCTTGATGGGGGACCTCAGGCCACACCCTCTCCCCAGCACCAGGCCAGGGAACCTGAGGCTATGCCCCCCACCTAGCGGGGCTTGACAAGGGTGGGACAGGCCAGGTTTGGATCTAGCCCAATGAGGAGAGGCCCACCAGGTCTGAGTCTCACAAGGTTTTTAGGTGCATGTGGGTGGGTGGGTCCCATGGTGCACCCCAGACTCTGACAGGAGAAAGATTTTCACATACATTTTACTAATATTCTTTCATCTCTGGCACTTCTATTATATAGAAAGGGCAAATAGCAATATTAAAATATTTACTCTAATTAATCCCCATTTAATGTGCATAAATTTCATGCACTGGGCCACTAGTATATACATATATACACACTCAGACATGTCTATATATATAAAAGGCTAATATGCAAAGTGTCCCCTTGGGAGTTTGACCTGGTGACCAGGAGTTCGATCGCTCCTGGGAAGGGAAGGGATGTCCCTGCTGGCAGCAAAAGGAAGGTCCGGCTGGCAGCCAGAAGGCCCTGATTGGCCCTGATCACTAGCCAGGTCTAGGGACCCTACCTGTGCACAAGTTTTGTACACTGGGCCTCTAGTGTATGTATAAACAGGGTAGGTTTACAATTTTGAATATGTGAAACAGAGTTTATTCTTGTATTATTATTTATTAATTTTTGTATTATTTTCCATATGAACAACTACAAACCTCCTTTTGCCTTACTCTGTAAATGGAGAAAATAGAAGGCCAAATATGAGATAGACTGAGTCCATAAAAGAAGCCATAGGCATGAATTGTCTATAGGAGCTGAGCAGGGCTGTTGAGGACAGGATATTAAGGACATCACTGGTTCATAGCAATGTCAGGAGTTGGAGCCAACTCAACAGCTTGTAATACACACATGTATGTGTGTGTATGTGTGTGTTTATATAGATATAGATATAGATATAGATATAGATATAGATATAGATATAGATATAGATATATATTGCATATACATTTATACATACACACTCCACCATACTTGAAGTTTGCATTTTAGTACTTGCACTTTTCACTCTTGTAGTTTGTGCATGAAAATAAAAAGTCTACTTTACCTTTCATTAAACTCCATATTGAAGTTGCACATTTTAAATTGTTTCAGTGTTTCTATTTTCAAACAAGACAGCTGCTTTAGAGACATAACAGAAAAGCAAAGATATCAGGGAAGAGCCATATGTGATGATTGCACCTGGCATACATGATTATTTGAGTACATTCATATTGGATATGGAAGAAAAATGATATCAATTTATCATTTAGATTATTTCATAGTAGAAAATGTTTGTCCAAGAAGGAGAAAGGTCAAAATATGATGAAAATTCAAAGATACAAATGAAGGCTAGAGAAAGACTCCATGGACAGTGATGAGAATAGAGAAGGGTTAGACACACCCACAAATCCAGCCAGGCTAAATACTAATGATGCAGTTGAAGACACCCCTTGCAGCTAGCAAGCAACAGGGTAAATAGGTTTTAGCTTCTAAGAAACTGAAGCAGAACCTCATATACCTACATGGAATGTCAGAAATACCCATACTTGCATAGATCATAGTGTAGACCATTCCTGACATGAAAAAGCAAGTTTTACATACTTAAATTCAGATAATTCAAGTTATTCCCAACATTGGTATATGTGTATAAAGTGAAGGTGTGGGTCAAAGTATTCTTCATACTTTTCTGTCTTTTCAATCGATAAGTATTTGGGGTATAGAATGGAGACCTGCAAATAAGATTAACACCTTCAATTTATACTTCTGTTAAAGTACTTTTGACTGTTACATGGAAATCCTTTGGTTTCTGTGAAACCAAAATATTAAAAGGGTGACACCTGAGACTGAACCAGAAAAGCACAGGAAAACAATGTGCATGGCCTGATGACAGATAAGGCACTTTCCAAATTGTTCAGATATATAAGTCTATCTAATATTTATAACTTGGTTAATCTACTAGAGAATAAGAGAAAAGAAAGGGAAGTGGAGCTGGAAAAATATTCTTCAATCTCTCTATTTTTAGTTTCTTTTAGTATTTCCTTTAGTGTTATTACAGTCATTGTGGTTATTGTAAAGAAAATTTAAAATAGAGGAAACTCCTATTTTAAACTTAATGACCCAGATTTTTATATATTTCCTTTGAATCATTTTTATGCATATAAGTTTAATAGGATTACACTATGTTTTTATTTGTGTTTCTTAATCACAAGATGTAAAGTTCTACACATAGCTTTTGAAGAATGAAACCTGTCAGAAAAAAAAAGCAGTCTTAAAGATTTTTGTCTAAATGGAAATTCTGTTTTCTCAGGATTCTGAATAAAATATAATTTTATTTTTATAAAGCATTTTAATTCAGTTCCACAAAGTTGTACTTTGTGTCTGATGATCAAGAAACAAATGATTGGAATAAACAAATGGTATAAAATCATTCTGGATTTACTTACACACTAGGAAAATATGAATTAGAAAGAGAAAGTAAGGGATTACATTATTAATTCACATATTTGCAATTCCATTGCTAGTTGTAAAATATATTTTAAATCTAATTATTCCTTGCAATAATCTTATTGGTAATTCTACCACTGTTAGGAAAAAATATTTTTCAAATATAATTTTTCACTGAAATATTTTAAATTTAAGATAGTACAAAATTACTTCCTTCTACTTTTCAAAATAACTGTCTCCATACGGTGTGACTAAGATAAAAGTTAAATTATGAACATCATGATTTCCAAATGGTACCTGTGGTGATGAACAAATGCTCAAATGCCCTATAAGTAGATTAACTTGAGCATCTGTCCTGGAGAGCTTTAATTAAAACCCTGAAGTCAGTGTAATCTGTCCTTTACTCCCATTCTCCCATAGTTCATCCCCGTTCCTTTTCCCAAATTGATGCCTGAGTTTTATCAACTTTACTTCATAGTCTCTTGTTCGCTTTTCTATTTTCACAACTAGTACACTAGTTATTGCTTTTATTATTGTTGACTTTAACTTTTATAATAGTCTCTTCTTTTTCTTTGTAATATCTGAAGTAACAGCTAGATTAATTATTTTTGGGAGGGAGACGTAGACAAGCTGAATGTATTTTACTTTTTTAACTATATTTTTATTGACTTCAGAGAAGAAGAGAGACAAAGAGGAAGATAGAAACATCAGTGATGAGAGAGAATCACTGATCGGCTGCCTCCTGCATGCCCCACACTGGGGATTGAACCCACAACCCGGGCATGTGTCCTGACTGAAAATCAAACCGTGATCTCCTGGTTCATAGGTTGATGCTCAACCATTGAGCCATGCCAGCAGGGCTCAACTTCTTTTTTATTAATTTATTTTTTATTTTATTTTTTATCTTTATTGTTGAATTACAATGTCCCTCATTTCCTCCCCATTGCTCCCCTCCAGTTCCCACCCCACCCTAGGCCTTCACCATACTATTATCTGTGTCCATGGATTATTCATATAAGCATAGTTCTTTGTTATTCTCCCCACACACACACACACACCTCCTTTTCCTCTGAGATCTGTCAGTCTATTACATGCTTCCATGCCTCTGGACTTATTTTTTTTTTCTGTCAGTTTATTTTGTTCATTAGATTCCACATATAAGAGAGATCATGAGATACTTGTCTTTCTCTGACTGGCTTATTTCACTAGTATAATACTCTCCAGGTTCCTCCATGCTGTCTCAAAGGGTAAGATATCCTTTTTATAGCTGTATAGTATTCCACTGTGTAAATGTACCAAAGCTTCTTTTGTTTTAAATACATTTTATTGATTTTTACAGAGAGGAAGGGAGAGGGATAAAGGAGAGGGATAGAGAGTTAGAAACTTCGATGAGAGAGAAACATCGATCAGCTGCCTCCTGTACACTCCCTACTGGGGATGTGCCCGCAACCAAGGTACATGCCCTTGACCGGAATCGAACCTGGGACCCTTCAGTCCACAGGCCGACGCTCTATCCACTGAGCCAAACTGGTTAGGGCTGTACCAAAGCTTTTTTATCCACTCATCTATTGATGGGCACTTGAGCTGTTTCCAGATTTTAGCTATTGTAAATAGTGCTGCATGAACATATACTCTTTCTGATTGGTGTTTCGGGATTCTTAGACTGTATTCCTATGAGTGGTATCACTGGTTCAAAAGGCAGTTTGATTTTTTTAATTTTTTAAGAAACTCCATACTGTTTTCCATATTGGTGCAACAGTCTACATTCCCACCAAATTCTTTAGTGAGTTGCTGTTACAATTGAATAGAGTTAAAGCTTTTTATGTGTGTTCCTGTGTGTGTGTGCGCGCACATGCACACGCATGTTGGCACTGGATGAAGAAAATGTATTTTATGCTCTCCAAATCTTACTTTATTCTTCAGCATGACATACCACCCTAACTTTGCTTTTCCTTTCAAACGTGGCCACATACTTGACCAGATTACCTGGCCAATTCTACTTCTAAGCATTCGCTGCAAATACCTTCTATGTCTGGAGTATTCTCCCAGCTTCCATCTCCATCTGCCAAAATTCCATGCAGGATCCAATTTTATTTCACATACTGCATCTTCCATTAGGCTTAGCCACTCCCTACCCCCAGTCTGTACTTTATATTTACCTCCCTTGCATATCACAGCACTTGCTATGACACACATCACATTGTAACTTGGAATCTAATTGTGTAATTGTCCAATGTATAAACTATGCAATTATAAGCTCCATGAAGGGCACAAAGCCTGAGACTTATTTATCTTTTTATTTATCACAGCACCCTGTCTGGTCCTGCACATAGTAAATATGCAACAAACTATTTCTTAGGAGAATGATCAAATAAATAAATGAACACATGAATAAATAAGTGAGTGAATGAATTAAGACCAACCATTCTTCATTCAGAGTTCTGGAAATGCCCAGCCATCGTGGCTCATTTGTTGAGCATCAACCTGTGAATCAGGAGGTCACAGTTCAATTCCTGGTCAGGACACATGCCTGAGTTGTGGGTTCAGTCACCAGTGGGGACTGTACAGGAGGCAGACAATCAATTATTCTCTCTCCTCATTGATGTGTCTATCTCTTCCTCTCCCTTTCTCTCTGAAATCAATAAAAATATATTTTTTAAAGTACTGGAACTACTGTAAAACATCGATATTTTGCTGAGACACTTCCTTGCCTCTATAGAAGAATTTGTATGCAAAAGTATATTTCTAATTCGTTCAATCCATTCTTGGTTGTCTATAAATAAATTGCTTTGTCAATTACCCATGAGACTTGAGACTTCCTTTGATGTAATGCTCAGCCAGATAAGATTAATGAATGAACAAAAAAACAGAAGGAAGTCTTAGTTGAGAATGAGGTTATGAGGATTCAAACACTTAGCAGTCACAAAGAAAGAGCTATCACAAAAACAATTTAAATAAAGAGTCTCTGCCACATGGAGAGAAGAAGAAGACTAAAGAGTTATAATAATATTTTTCTGATAGGGCTGTTATTATGTATGTACCAAAGTCCTACTCTGTATCTGACCAAATATATTTATTTATACCTACACTACACTGAAAGCAAATGAGTGTGTATTATCTGTACTTTTGTTTTTTCTTTCCACCTCAATGTATGCGGGTAATAAAAATTGAGCCTATTAACTTTAAAATTATCTGCATAGAAATATCTCTAGTTTAATTTTGCCAGTCTTACAAACAAATCCCAAAAGATCTCAAAGCTTACATATAAAATGACTGTTTGTGATGTGTGAGAAGGTAGAAAAAATCATTACATAGGGGTTATCTCAAAGGGACCATCGCACATTTTGATCTTTCCTGACTTGGAGGGTTTGGACACTTTGAGCTGACTCTAAGACTAGTGAGGAATATCTGTTCTGTTATTGGGTACTTGGGGCCGGGACTCGAGGGGTGAGACGTGCCATCATACAGAGGGGAACATCTAATGTACTCCATGAACTCGAGGAGCCTTCAGAAAATCCCAAAGGAGGGCCTAGCCCCCTGTGAGACTGAATCACTAGGCTAGATGATAACAGAGGTGTCCATGTGAGAATCCTTGACCCCAATCAGGATTTAAACTCCTGGTACCAATAAAATTGAACCATAACCAGAGGCGATGAGGGCCACAAGCAGAGCAATTTAAATAGAATATTCCCAACCCATCGCTGCTCACACAACCACAATCACCTTTGAATACAAATAAGACTTGGCCTCCTCTGCTTTCATTACTGGCACAGCAAAGTGGTCATTTTCTTCTCCATGTTTTTCATCAATGTGATATCTAGTGGGAAGAAAATGCAGCTGACTAGTTGTGACTTTGGATCAGCTCCAGGATCAAGCTAGGAGCCAGGGACATTGCTATGCCATTGTCTTTGGTGTTGATCATTCCCTCCAGCCTGTGCAGATGGTGTGAAGTGTTGACCAAGTCAGTGGTGACAAATTAGGGCATGAAATTAAGCTCAGGAAGTCATTCTATGTAGCAGGGTTGTTGTTGTTTTAGTTGAAAATACTCCTTTGAGAAAAGTAAACACTAAAAAGTCACTTGTGTGTAAAAAGCTATCACTCATCTGTAGATGTTAAGAAGATTGGAGATTCAGAATGGTCAATCTTATGGTTATAAAATTGTATTGGCTGTCTATAAAATATTTTATCCTTATATCATAATTATATTTTTAATTAGAGTTTACAAGATATTTTTAATCTCAGGCTGAATTGGTAGCTTATAATGCTTGGCTTCATTTCGCTAAAGGAAATCTGATTTAAGGTTGTTTGTATTTTTTGTTTGTATGTTTTGAAATCCAAAAATGTATGCTGATTCCATGTCAATCAGAGTTGCTGGAAACAGCTGTAAGAATGTTATTATTAAATGCTGTCCATATTCTTCTCTACTTATTAATAAGAGTTACTTCTCCTCTCTTTATCAGGGCAGTTTGCTTGACTTCCTCTGATGCTCAGAGAGGGTATAAAATTGGTACACTGCCGTTTAGTTCCTCAAATGTTAATGAAAGAGTAAAGGGTATGTGCAAGGATCATGCATTTCTCACTTTCATTATAAGTGAATTTTCCCGAAACATAAACAAAACGCTGATAGTTGTAACAATTTCTGAGAATTGCTAAATCATCTCACTAAGCTATCTCTTTTGGTTTGTGCTCTGTAATACCTTAAACTATGTTCAAGTAATACCTTAAGCTATACCATTCCCAGGCCATTTATGGACTAGTAATTTGCCTTCTTTACCCTGACTTTTTAACATTCTTATCATATAAATTACTCTTAATATAGTGCTGTTCTTTCCATACAAAGAAGATCCTGCCCCCCCAAAAAAAATAATAAATAAGAATTCATTCAGCTCCTAATAGAAGAAACTAGATAGATTAAACAATTAACAAACAACAAGGAAAAGAACTGTATGGAACACAATTTAAGAGCAATGAAACCTCAAGAAATGGAGGGAGCATTGTAGTGGAAGAAGATTTAGAGGCTGTTGCATTAATACTGTGAGTCTTAGGATAGCTTCAATTAGATGCGGTGTTATCAAGAGAGGGAAGGTATCAAGAATACAAAATTATATTTGAGGAAATTCTCGAGGCACACATCACCAGAATGCAGTAGGCTGGCAAAATAACCATCTGAGCATTACCTTTAAAAAATACTACTTATCCTTTATTGACAATTAACTTAATCCTTATAAATAGTCCTATGAAATAGATGCTGTTACTTTCTTATTTTATTGATGAGGAACTTGAAAATACAAGTAACTTGACAACATACATATGAAGTACTACAATTCTAATGCTTATTGTACTTGTAACAACCACACCAGCTTTTCCCAACGTTTGTCACATTGGGACACAAACAGAACATGACAACATTTGTGAGTTAACTGTGATTAATGGATAGCACACCCAAGACCTTTACACTGCCCTCTAGACTCAGAGGGAGCAAGATCTTGGAACAGTGGTAATTTATTTGTGGCAAAAGTTATAGCTTATGATCTGGTAAATATTGTAAGATGCTACTATGCCTGTATGTCAGGGATTAGTGAGAAATAATGACAATAGTATGGTCAAGGTAAATTTGGATTATGGAAGGTCATATAAAAATCAGGTGAAGTAATTTAGATTTGATTTAATTGATGATAGAGTTCTTAAAGAATGGTCATATATTAAGAATAACTGTATGCTTTAAAATGGTTTAGAAGGAGCAAAACCTTAAAGATAGTTTGTGTCAAAGGTAATTGATAGTTGACCATTCAAAACTACTAGAGGATGAAAATGAGGAAGATATGGAAAACACTGAGGGAGAAGAATATTGCCACATTGATGGCAATTTCAATATACATTCTGAAGTACATGGAAGGTTCAAAGATAAAGGCAAACTAAGAGAATGGGATATGCATAGAAGGCATCTTTGGGATGAAAAGCTATTTTGGAGAAGATGAGATATAAGAAATAGTAAGTGTCCCTTTGAGGATTCTCTGTTATTAAAGTTAGAAAACTGGCTGGAGCTTTTTGCTATTAGAGGGCCAGAGGTTATTTTTGGAGATGGATGTTTTCAAATCACAAATTCAGGAGCAATGCGTGAAGTTGTGGGCCTAGATTGCCTTCCTACAAAAGGATAGTCAGTATAGAAGAAGGGGAAAAAGGCTAAGTATAACATTTCCGGGATAAGCAGAGAAGAAATGCTGATAAAGAAATGGTGGTGGTGGTGTAAAAATCAGTCTGTGTGAAAGGGAGAATAGCAGATTCCAACATTGGAAACAGAATATGAGGCTGTGTCCCTTTAACACAGTGATATTCAACCTTTTTATCTCATGGCACACATGAGCTAATTACTAAAATTCTGTGGCACACCAAAAAATATATTTTTTGCTGATCTGACAAAAAATAGATATAATTTTGATTGGTTCACACCAGATGGCTATTGTTGTGTTGGCTGTTATTATTTTTTTATTTGAAATATAAGGGGGGGAAAAGGTCAGTGCCCCTGACCAAATAGTCAGGTATCGCATGTTTTAAAAATTCTTGTGTCACACAAGCTGAAAATTATTGCTTTAACGCTGTGTCAGTCATATTGTGCCTGAATGCTTTCAATGATGGGAATTTACACTCTCCTCAGGCAGCTTCTAACATCTTTTGAAAGCTCTATTTGTGCCTTTGACTTTTACTCATTGGATGCTGTTGTAGAACAGAACAAGACCAGTTGCCTTTCACATAGTAGCCTTTCACACATCCAAAGAAAGCTGTCATGTAATTTTTGCTTCCCTCCCCTTTTTTCCCTCAGATGTTAAATTTGACTTAGTATTTCTTTTTATTTGTCTCCAAATAATTACACTCATACTTTAGAAGGTCGCCTCTTTGACCTACAGTTTTTAATTATTGTAGAAAAGTCTGAGCCATGAATTTACATATGTTTAATTCCATATTATTCCCCTATCATCTCTCACCATCAAAGCTCACCTATCATATCTGCCCTATCATTTCTCACCTTCTCAGGCTCCAGAATCCTAACATTATTTTGTCTGTCCTCCATAAATTTTCACTATGCCAAAACCTACAATCATCTTTTTTTAATATTTTTTATTGATCTCAGAAAGGAAGGGACAGGAAGAGAGATAGAAACATCAATGATGAAAGAGAATCATTGATTGGTTGCCTCCTGCATGCCCCCTACTGGGGATCGAGCCCACAACCCAGGCATGTGCTCTGACCAGGAATTGAACTGTGACCTCCTGGTTCACTGGTTGGTGTTCAACCACTGAGT
>PVJC01047388.1:0-12918 GCA_004026665.1 Murina feae
GCCAGTTCCCAATGAGCTCTTATTGACCATCTAAGGAGTTTGGCCCAGACCCTGATGGCAATGGGAAGCCATCAGAGCGTTTTTTAAAGGCTATAGTATGAACCTATTTGTGTTTTCAGAAGATGACTCATAGCCAGGAGGAGGGAATGTTCTTCAATGTGTGGTCTCGAATCCACCAGCATCACATTCCCCTGGGTGCCAATAAAACTGCAGAAGCTTGGGCCTCACCTTATATGCAGTGAACAGAATCCTGGGGGTGAACGCCGCCAGCCTACCCTTTAGAAGACGTTCTCCCTGTGATTCTGTGGCTCACTAGACTCAGATATGTCAGTGGTGGCAATTCCCTTAGGGCTGAGGTCAGGTAACAGGCATCCAGTCCTCTGGACACGAAAGGAGTCAAGTTTGGTGGTAGATGCTGATGAGGAGGGTGGGGAAGCATTAATCCCCAGACCTGGGAATTAGGGGTCTCTGACTCTCGGAGAACTTTGGTCCTGAGAAACAATTGCTGTGATTCTTCTCCACAGAACCAAACTCGGGAAAGCCTGGTAGAAGATAGGAAGTAGCTGTCCCTCCTCTGGGCAGGCAATGGACACTCACAAAGTCTGTTCACAGATGTGGAAATGTTGGGGACAGACTCTATAAAAACAGATTATTCTCCAGGCGAGGAAAGTGTGCAGCTAGGAAACATTGATTGGTGGGTTGCAGCACCAGAGCTGCTCCTCCTGGCATATTTTATTTGTTTGTCTTTTAACTAAGTAAAGTCAATATTCATCCTGTGGCTTAGCAAGCTGACACTGACAAGGACAGAGGCGTTGTGATTGGTGCATCTGCAGTTGCCTGCACCAAAGAAGGTCAGAAAACTCCTCTCGGCCGACCGGGCCTGGAATCAGTAAGCAGCCTGGGCTGGATTGGGAGGCATCATGCGTTAAGACTAGTGAAGCCTGGAAGAGATGAGGCATTAAGAGCATTATTGTCTCCTGCAGCAGAAATCACCATCCCCTGCATTTCTGATAGGGAGGTTGTTTTTGCTTTTATGTGTTTTCCTCTTGGGTGGGTTGTTTCAGCATCCATGCTGTCATTTTCCTTGGCTGGAAACCCAAAGCCGGTGGGGGGCAGACCCAGAAATAGAACTGAACCTTCTGATCCTCAATCCATTGCTTCAAAATTGTGCCCAGCTGCCTCATATTACGAGTGACCTTTTTCTAAGAAAGAGGAGGCCAGAGACAACAAGGAGGCTTTCCAGGATGTAGCTCTGCCCTGTATGTAATGTTCACTACACTCAGAATCTGTTTTGAACTGAGAAAATCCTATTGGATCCTGTGCAGGGGTGGGGAGCCTTTTTTCTGCCAAGAGCCACTTGGATATTTATAATATCACTAGAGGCCCAAATGCATGGATTCATGCACCAGTGGGGTCCCTCAGCCTGGCCTGTGCCCTCTCGCAATCCAGGACCCCTTGGATGCCAGATAGCCAGTTTTGGCCAGATCCCCTGAGGCTCAATCCAGACAGGAAGGAGCCCAATCCTGCACATTGAGTGTCTGCCCCCTCATGGTCAGTGCATGTCATAGCAACTACTCGACCAGTTGTCGGTCGTTCGGTCATTTAGACTTTTATGTATATAAATATCTAGTATATCTATCTATCTATACCTATATCGATATAGATATAGATAAAGATATATCTAGTGCACAAAATTCATGCATGGGGGGAGGTCCCCTCAGCCCAGCCTGCACCCTCTCTAATCCAGGACCCCTCGGGGGACATCCCTCTCACAATCCTGGACCACTGGCTCCTAACCACTCACCTGCCTGCCTGACTGATTACCCTTAACTGCCCCCCCCCACTGGCCTGATCACCCACTAGCCTGGTTGCCCCACACAGCCTGCTGTTCAGTCATTTGTTGCCCCTCACTAAACCCCCTACTGGCCCGGTCATCCATTCAGTTGTGATAGTCGCTTAGGCTTTTATATAGATAGGTAGAGTCTCAGGCCATTAAAAATTAGCTGGCTATATTTGGTCAAACATTTAATTTACTCATCCCAAATGCCTTGGCAAGGTCAGACCAAATGATTTTGCAGGCCTTATATGATCCACAGGCTGGATGTTCCCCACTCCTGAGTTAGAGCAATGTTAGCTGTGTAAATAAACTAAGAAACAGACTCCTGAAGTGCTAGACAGTTGAAAGGAAAATGCAGAAGATGAAGTTTTGAGGGCTAGGCCTGGGAGTGGCACTCATCACTACACTGAAATGAACTTCGTCCCATGGCCACCCCTGACTAAAGGAAGGCTGGAAAACACAGGCAGACTAAGTTATGGTGAGCAGATAAGATGACAGAGGTTGCAGGAATAGCTGTGACAAAAATTAAGGAACTCTGGCCAGGTCTCTCTGCATTTGTCATCGCCACTTCTCATTCATTCATTCAGTATCTATTCCACAATCCTCTATTAAGCTCTTACTGTATGAGATGCTGGGCTAAGTGCTTGGAAGGTATTGTAAGGGTATAAGACGTAGTGTTCCTCAAGCAGCTCACAGGATAATGGGAGAGACAAACAAAAATGATGCCAGGCAATGAGGTAAAGGCTATAATGGAGGAGAATATGAAGGATTACATATCATAAAGTATCATGCAGGTGGAAGGTGCACCTCTGTGGACCTTCAGGGATGATTAAAGAGCTTTTAAGGAGAAAAAGACAGGAAGGGTCAACTTCACATGGGGAACAGCATTGACAAGGCATAGGGTCATGAAGGATCAAGGAATATTCAGAGAATGGAGTTGGGCATACACAACAGGTAAAGTGTATGGTGAGGAGAGAGAGACGCAGGGAAGGAAAAGTTGGAAAAGCAGGTGAGCACTACATCACAAAAGGCTTTGTAAGCCTGCAAAATATTCTTGATTTTTACCTCTAAGCCAAAGATTCTTCTTTTCTCTAATTATACATTGTTTTCCCCTCACTCTTCTCAGATACTTGGTTCAAATTGTTGTTTCATATCTGTGTAGTGGCTTGTCTCTGAGTATTCCGAAATAAGGCTGTAGGTATGAGTGGATTCAGAACTCAAATTATGTCATTAGGAGTCAGTTTCTCTCCTCTGCTGTGTTTGCTGAGGTAAAGCCTCAGGCTTTGCATGGAGTGAGATGGCGATAGCAGACCTGACCCCTGTCATCTTTCAGCTACCCATTCAACAGAAATTCCAGCCACATACTCTTGGTGTGTCATAGGTTTAGAGGGGCTTGTGTGCCAGTTCCTGAGCTATTTTCATATGTGTGTGGTTATTTATTATCTTTAGTGTGTGTGTGTGTGTGTGTGTGTGTGTGTGTGTGTGTGTGTGTGAGCAGTGGTGATCTCCTAGTCCTCCATCTTGCTGATATCTTGAATTAATATTTTAGCCCAGGAAATGTAATCCTGTTTAGCTCAGGCCTTGACATGGTTTCCCACTGTGTTAAGAATAGTTAGAGGATGGTTGCCCAAATAGAAACCTGGGTGAATGACACTTAAGCAAGGGAAACAATCCTTACCCAGAATTTCACTGGATAGACGGCAGCCAAACTGGCCCACTGCTGGGACCCAAAACATGCCAAGGGCTTTTCTAGTGTACCTGCCTGTTCATAAATCATTTCCTTTCGGGGATCCTTCTCGTTCTCTCAGCTGACCCAAATCCTCTCTATTTTTAAAAATTAAGGGAGAGAAGCTCAAACACAAGTCTGCAGTGTTCACTGCTTCTTGCAAACAAGTATAGCACTTCTTCCCACACAACTCTTGAGGAAGCAAATCTCCACTTCCTACTGCTTCCATTGATCTGTAATGGCTACAGCTTTCTGTCCAGCTTGATTCTAAACTTCCTTAGGGAAATAACTTCACACATCTTTATCTTCCCTTGACACCTAATTTATATTTCACTTGATTTATATCACGATAGAACCTTATGTGGAATTTTTTTCCATATCTGTCTTTCTCTCAAGACTATGAACTTGAGGGCAAGAACTGTACCTCATTCATCTTTACAAACAGCACAGTGCCTGGCCCAGTCGGTGTTCAATGAATGGGTGTGGAATAAACCTGAGATTTTGTATGTTCAGAAATAAACAGGCAGGAAGATTTGGATCAAAAAGAATTAACACAAAATGGATCATAGCTCTAACTGTATAATATTTTTAAAATAAAAAAATTTGAAGAAAATATAGGAGGAAATTTCTGTGTCTTGTAATCAGGCAATGTGGTTTTCAACACCTCACCGAAAACCTAATCCATTAAACTAAAAATTAATAAATTGAACTTCATTAAAATGAAAAACTTCTGTTCTTCAAAAGACAGTATTAAGAAAATAAAAACACAAGCTGCAGACTAGATGAAAATATTTGCAAATCACATAAACTGACACAGGACTTGTATCCAGAATACATAAATAATTCTCAGCATTCAACAATAAGAAGAAAACAAACAACACAATTTAAAAATGAGCAAAGACTTGAACAGACACTTCACCATTGAGGGAACTGTAAAATGAAGTCATGCAATACTGCTGTGTGTCTATGAGAATGACTTTAAAAATATAATACCAAGTGCTGATGGGGACAAGGAGCAAGTGGACCTCTCATATGTTGCTGGTGGAAATCTAAAACAATACAGCCACTCTGGAGCACAGGTTGGCAGCTTCTTATAAAGTTGAGCATGCATTTGCCATGAGGCAGCATCCTATGCCAGATGTAGTTCAACAGGTGAATAGATAAACAAATGAGATACATCTTTACAAAGGAATATTAATCAGTGATAAAAAGAACCAAACTTAGATGAATCTCAAAGATATGGATTACATTCTGATAACAAATGATACCATTTACAGTCTCAGAAAGACACAAGTGCAGTAATGGAGAATAGGTCAGTGGCTGCCACTGATTTGGGAGGGAGGACTATGACTAGAAAACACAAGGGAATTTGCTAGGTGATGGAACTGCTCTATATTCTGATTGTGGTGGTGACATAAATCTACCCATGTGTTAAAATTCACGGAACTGTACACCAAAAAGATGAATTTACTTTTTTAATTTTTAAATAATATTTTAAGAAATGGGATGGGAAAAATTATACCCAGACAATAGTCTAAAAGTTGAAATGTAGGACATGTAGGAAGAGGACACCTGGGAATTCTTTCAGAGAAACAAACCTCACCTTTGAGCTTTGACACTGCCAGACTGTGACTGTGATGGGGCCCAGCTCCCTGGCTCAGGCAGTTCTCTTTGCTGAGAGCCTCCCACAGCATGAGCCATTATATTCTGGTCGAGCTGTGGGCTGAAGGACATTTATATGCTGACAGCTTGATGTAGGAGTTAACCATTCCTTGAGGAGGAAGTCAGAGGTATTGACTGACCTCCACCTGTGACAACAATACACATCTCAGCCATCACTGGTAAGCCAGGTAACTGACCCCGAGTTGCCCTTATTCTTTATACACTTGCTAACACTTTTGTGTGTTCTACTTCTTTCAAATCTCAAAGCACCTGGGGAAAGATTGGGTAGATATTATTATCTTTATGTTATGTAGAACAAAACTGAGACTGACAGATTAGTAAGTTGGCTAAGGTCAAGCAACAGGGGGAATGTCCACACCCAGAAGCCATGGTCTCTGGCTTGTACTCTTCATTCCCTCCTTCACTCACCCATCTAAAAAGCATTTATTGAGTGTCTACTATATGATGGGAGTTATCCTTCCAACTGCTTAAATTCCAACAGAAAGAAAAGACATATGCATAAATCTCCAAAACAAGGTACTAAATAATAAAGGCCATATGCATGGTAAGAATGAAGAGTTCCAAGGAGCGCTAGTTGTTGACTGGTCAGGGCAGATTTCACAGAAAGGATGGACTTTGATCTGGGTATTGAAAGTGGGAGAGATTTTTGAAAACGTGAGATTGGGGGAGGGACTTATTCCACATGCAGGATATAAGTAGTATGTTGGCCAGGCTCCCAGACAGCCCCGATGATTTTTGATTCCTGATATCCTTGACCTTGTGTAATTTCTCACATTGAATCAGGACTGTTCTGGGTGAACAAGAGAATACAACAGAAGCAACAGTGTAGAACTTCCGAGGCCAGGTCATACAGGGCACTGTGGCTTGTTCCTTGTCTTTTAAATGCTTGTTTTGGGGGAAGCCAGCCACCACGTCCTGGGGCCCCTGTGGAGAGGAACTGAGACATCTTGCCAACAGCCAGCACCAATTTGCCATCCATGTGACTGAGCCAGGTTGGGAGTGGATCCTCAATCCCCAGTCAAGTTCTCAGATGACTACAAACCCCGGCAGATACCTCAGTGCAACTTCATGAGAGACCCTAAGCCAAACCACCCAGTTAAGCCAGTCACCAAATTCCTGACCCACAGAAACCATGAGAGATATACATGGTTAATGCTATTTTAAACCACTGAATTTTGAGGTGATTTTTTTTTACACAATTTTGGTAATAAAATGAAACAAGACATGTTTACAAGATAGTCCTCTTCAGAGCTAGGAAGATAGAAGTTCCAGCAGGCTGGGCATGAAGTAGAAAATACCTGAACAAAGGCAAAGACAGAAGAAGGGACAGAAGATAAAGGTGCCACAGAAAGTCTGTTGCTCCTTCTGGGGTTCTATGCCAGAACAACTCATGGTTATTTATGCTACCATTAACAATTCTGCTAATGCTATTAGCAGAAATATCCTAAGGAACACAGAGTGAACTATTTCCTTTATAATTTACTCTTCACATTTTGTGACAAACACTGACTAGTCATTAACCAAAAACCCATTTTCCTTTCTTCCCACACACAATGCTAGATTGCGCCCCGCTTCCCTTGCTGTGGCTGAGACCGCACTGTGAAACCTCCTGCCTAAGCCTTTATCCTTTCTCTTCACCATATGCTGCCTGGATGCAGAGGGTGTGAGGCCCTAGAGCAGTGGTTCTCAACCTGTGGGTCGCGACCCCTTTGGTGGTCGAATGACCCTTCCACAGGGGTCACCTAAGACCATCCTGCATATCAGATATTTACATTACAATTCATAACAGTAGCAACATTACAGTTATGAAGTAGCAACGAAAATAATTTTATGATTGGGTCACAACATGAGGAACTGTATTTAAAGGGCCAGAAGGTTGAGAACCACTGCCCTAGGGGATGGTAAATCAGTCAGGTGAAGGGACTGTGGGGCCCCAAATTACCTCCCAGAAGGCCACCTACCAAATACCTGTACTCAATTATGTGAGCAAGAAAGAAATTTCTATATTTCTATTGTGTAAAAGAACTAAAGAATGAAACCATCAGAACAGTGTAAAGTGAGTGTATGGAAAAATAGGATGGAGTAAAGAGTGAGCTCAGTACTCACACACACACACACACACACACACACAAACACACACCTTCTCAAGGTCTGAGTGGATGCTTTTTAAAGATGAGCTATAACCTTGCAGTCTGAGCTTTCCAGTAGTCAAAGCAAAAAGGGAAACATGACCAGTAACATGTTTCACAGAGAGCAAACAAATTTTTTTAAAGGAAAGAATAAACTTGCTCAGGTGAAGGATGGCTCTTTCCAATAATGATATTAAACAGAATTTTTTCCGGTGAAGCCTCTTTAAAAAAGACACTACATGATATAATAAACAATGTTCTCAATAATAGCCTAGCAGCCAGTAAAACCACACATTTAACAACTCCATCTCTTATAATACCCTTCAATGAAGGACAAAAGAAGTGATAAAATGCCCTAGACGAATCCAGTAAAATCAATCCTATGGGGTATGGACAGAAAGGACAAAATTCTGTGGTCAAATTAGTTCTCTGCTGATCTAGTAGTAAGTAGTAACAACCATGAGAACATTCACAGATATTAATAAATTGTAAATCTCTTAGTCCAGTAGTAGATATTTAACAAATATATTTTGATTAAGTGATTCCCTGGTAGTTACAGGTTTATTTTTAAGGGTGAGCAAAGGAAAGCAGGAGAAAGAGGCCCAAAGATCCATATGCTACTGCCCTATGACCCAATTACCTACCAAATTTCCTCTGGCTGCTGGTGGTGGCCACCTCTTGTGTTTTGCTGTGTTTTCTCACAGTGAATTTTCCTGGGGCATGTAATTAAGAACACTGACTAGGGAATAAGAAAGGAAGAATAATAGAGTATAAGAACAACTGTAAAAAGTCGTTATGATATGCGTTCAAAGCCAGTAATTACCACTCTTACTTGACATGTAAATCACTATTGGTGTTCTATGTGAGCTACAACTGGATGCTTGCTTTTTGACACAATGCTTTTGAGAGAGACCTAACATCTGCCCACAATTGGATTCCTTTCCAAACATTCCTAGGAGGAGGAGGAAAAGGATACAGCAAGAGGGTAATTTAATACTTAGAGTTCAAACCTTGACAGGGACCCATTGTAAGGGGAAAAGCAGAAAGGGATGAATTAGTAAGCATGCAAAATAATTCCTGGTTGGCCTTGTAAAGCAAACCCAGAGAGTTGTCTTCAAAATGAGAAGCTTCGAGATTGGCCATTCGTTTTTAAAAAATTATGTGCCATGCTAGGAAATCAGGCATAATTTGAGAGTTGTGAAGGTGGAGGGACTGTGGAAACATAGGAGACTTGGCCTAAAGGCCCAGGGGACTGATTTGGCAACTGAGGTCAGTGAGTACTGCCAGTCATCTTAGTGAGCATAGAAAGGAAACTAACGGGAAGCTGATCTTTGGTGGGCAGTGGAGGTTTCTCCAACAGGGAACATGGTGCTACACAGTAGTTTTATGTCTTTGGATACGAGGTGTGGCAGGGAGAGGATATTTGGAATTAAATGCATTTAAAATATGAGTGGCACACCATGTGTAGTAATAATAATTTAGATTCCCCTAGAGTCAGGCAAACTAGCTGTGAATCTGACAACAAGATGGATAAATTATTATCCTGACAAGTCAAAATCTGGCAAGAGCTGAAGATCTGTTCCAGCAATAGTGACAGAAACAGGTCAGGCTCGGATTAAGCCAGAGCTACCTAACAAATATTTCTAGTATTTTATGCAAAATACTATTCCACCATTCTTCTTTCACTTTGGTGAAGCTTAGAAACAATAAGAAACACTATTTATATGGTTATTGCAGGAATTCAGGGCAGCTGGGAGGATGCCTGAAATCACAGGAATCAAGGGTGAAGATGGATTTATACTAGCATTCTTTTAAGAGTAAACTCGAACCTCAGGTTCAGCCTTTCGTGATATAAACCTAATAACCTTTCTCAGCCTTGAAAGCATTTCTTTTCTCCTCTCATCTCCATGGATATTTCTTTTGCTTGAATCTCTTGAACCTCTCTGAACCACTCCTAAGACAATACTGATACTGCTCTGCTCTATTGATATGGCGGACACCCTTGGTTGCCTACTTCACCGTAGTTTCACCCCTTTTTTCTGGTAAACAAAATCCCATAATTGTTTGGCAAATTATCCTCTTCCACCTGGCCGTGTGCCTCACTGGGCAATCCCGTTCCTCTAACAGTTCTTGCTTAGGAGTATACATGCAACACCACTCTATGCACTAAGATGTGGAATCTATTGGAGGGATTCTAAGAAAGGCTTCCTCGATTTGAAAAAGAGATGCATGGGAAAAATAGCCATTCTGCTGCTGAACGTTGCCATAGCTGTGTGTGCTTGGAACCAGCATGACAATCTTGCACCCATAAAGGGTACTGGTCAAGAAAAAGTCATTGAGTCTTGACAGCAGAACAGAAAGATGGAAAGAACAGCATCTTTGATCTCATTAGGACCTCTTAATCAGCCAAGCTGGAGCTCCTCCTTTTAGGACTTAAAAATGTCCTCATTATTCAGGTGAGGAGATTTTGGCTTGAATTTTCTAATTTTCTGTTGCTTGCAGCTGAAAGTATAACTGGTAAAATGGATGTGTGTGTATTTTATACTCTTTATTAGATTTCATAGTAAACATCTTTGTTAATACCCACAGTGTCTGCTTTGTACCAGTTGTCAATGAATTGAGTTGAATGAGTTGATTCCCTAAAGAGGCAAATGCATGGATGGATAAATAAATATGCCACGTCTTAATACTAGCAGCATTCCCTAGCTCAATGAATTGCATAGCTATCCATCCAAGTGCATAAGCCAGAAACATATTCTAGAAAATTTTCTATTCCCCCTCTCTCCATAGCCAATCCATCAACAAGTTCTGTTCATTTGCCTTCTAGATTCATCTCAAATCCATTCACTTCTTTTCATCAGCACCATCATTCTATTTCAACTTACTATCCTGTCTCCTAACTAGTTTCCTAAAAATTTTTAAATCTGTTCTCCACATTACAGCCAAAGGACATCTTTGCAAAATGTTAAGTCCCTCACCTCTTCCACCTTCATTCCTGATTAAAGGATAAAGGAAAAATTCATAAAATACCCACAAGACCTGTGTGTGGTCTGGTGCCATCTACCCTTTTAGGCTATCTCTTGCCCTTGATACTGTAGCCACACAAGTCTTATGTTGATTCCTTGATGGTCCTTGCTTTGCTCATACTCTTCTGTTTACCTGTCAGGCTCTCCCCGCTGTCACCTCGACACAATCATATACCCTCTGTGTTCATCCTTCATTTTCAGGTCAGTCTTGCCTTTCCCAAGGAAGCCTTTTCTCTTTTTTTCTGAGTAGGTGATTCTCCCCGTTCTGCACTTTGCTGACACCAAATATCCCTAAGTCATAGCCAGGATGACCATCCAAACTGGGACACTTTTGAGACTGAATACTGATACCATTAAAAATTAGACTGGGACAATAGGTATAGACAGAGATTTTCCTGGGCTAACAGAACATTTGGCCACCTGTTCTTTACACTCACTTTTTGCCTATTAGTGTTTTCATTAAACATTTGCCTCCCCCAGATCTCTATATGGGCAGGAACCATGTTCTTTATTTTGCTCACCATCCCATTCTTCATGCCTAGCACAGTACCAGATTAATAATAGACACTCAACAAATATCTGTTGGCAGAACATTAGAAAGAATGAATATGATAACTCCGTTCACATTTTCCTTTCCTATTATTTTTTATTGTTCTCCTTAGACCAGTGTTCATGTAATGTTATGCCATATTCTTGCTTGTTTTTTAATATCTGATTATTTTGCACAGTATTGCTTTATCAATAATTCATTTATTTAGTCAATAAGTATCTACTGAGCATCTAATGTGTGCTGAGCGTGAACTAGATGCTAGGGATACAATGGCAAACAATACATGTTCCTGCCATCCAGGAACTCACAGTTCCATGAGGGAGATACTTGAAGTCCACTACCATTCTAAATCAGTTTTTATCACATTAATGTCTAGCCAATCAGGACCTATCCTGGGGATGAAATAGATAATTTGATGTTTTCATTTCCTTCTTAGTTATGTCATTTCCTCCATTTCAGTCCCAAGGTCAGTGCCCTCAAGGTTTCAATTTCTTACTAAAACAAGCTCCAGGAAACATTCAGCTACTTAGAGATAGTTTCAGATTCTAGAAATATGTTTTAAAAATCATATTCATGCATATCAATTTGCAAGAAATAAATGGAAATCTCAAGGTTCCTGAAATTAAGAGCTATAAGCTTAGGATCTGATCCTGAAGCTTCCTCATGGGTGATTATCAAATTCAGTAATAGCTAGTACATACTTTGGATTTTAACATACCATCAGGCCACGATATGACACTGTGAGCCTTATGAGACATTTAATGGGAACTAATAGCCCTTCATGAAGCCAGGCTGCTCAAAGGGACCCTTCAGTAATGAGGTGTATAGAAAAAAAATCTACCTACCTTAATAGGGAGTTGATAAAGTTTGCTTTTCTGGGCTATGGAATAAAAAAAAACACACTATTCTCAGAAAAATACCAATGTCAGGCCTCTGTCTCGTGCAGTGCTGAAGCTAGAATGTACACTTCTGTCATGATTTGAAATTTACATAAAAATTAGTCCTGGGACAGTGATGTCCCTGGAGTACCTGGCAGAAGTGAACAGAAAATCTCTATAGAGTGATACTTCCACAGCCCAGGCCACACAGGATTTCATAGGGAAATTTCCATTGAAGATAAGTTTATAATCTGAGATGTAGGCACAAAAAGAGAAGATTGGATACCCAGTAACCTGCTCTAATAGACATATTATCTGAAAAAGATGATGTCTTGAGTAGAATCTCCTGAAGACAGATTTTGAGATGGAGATTTGAATGCAGGAGGTCATTGGGAATACGCTCTAAGGAATACCAATAAGGTAGTGAAAGAAAGATTAAGCAGAAGAAGGTATAGTTGCAACAGAAGCCTCAGCTGATTCCACAAAGATCTCTCGAGTTGGGATGGCCTTGAAGAGTTCATAAAATTGAGAAATATGCCCTGCTTTGGCCAAAGGCAATTCCCAGAGAGACTCAAACTTGAACCATCAGTAGCCAACAAACCCAGCATCAAAAGGATGAGTGTCTGGATCCTGGAATCGGAAATGGGAGGCAGGGCTCTGATCAAAGACCAGCATCCACTGCAGTCCACCCTTGGACTGCTCAGTCCCACTTCTATTTGCATTTTGTAGTAACTTTGTCCCAATCCAGGATGAGCATCATCCAGTTTCTGATTGAATTCATTTCTAGAGGAATCTTACATAAGGAAAGTTAGTGGAGAAACTTAGTGAATAGTTCCTGCTGCTGCAACTACTTTTAAGAGCACAGCCAGTTCTCAAAAGATAGATATTGTACTTATCTATTAACCATACAAATTGGGCAGCAAAAGATCAAAAGATACCCCAATAATTCACTTAGTGTGAAATATATTCTTCCCTTTCTTTACTATGTAACAACAGCTGTACCTCCTCCTGATGAGCAGCATAAATTACTCCTGCAAGAATGGTGTGTCCTTTCTCTGCCTACTGGTCTCTTTTTTTTAATTTTTTTTT
>PVJC01047389.1:0-12924 GCA_004026665.1 Murina feae
GGGGCAAGCAGGCTGGCAGGCAGAGTGGTTAGGGACAATCAGGCAGGCAGGCAGGTGAGCAGTTAGGAGCCAACAGTCCCAGATTGTGAGAGGGAAGTCTGACTGCTGATTTAGGCCCAATCCCTATAAACTGGTAGTAGGACATCCTTCAAAGGGTCCCAGATTGGAGAGGGCGCAGGCCAGGCTGAGGAACACCTCCTCCCCCATGCACGAATTTCATGCACCATCCCACTAGTATGACTAATAATGAACATACTACACTCAAGAAAAATAATGCAAAATTGGTATTTTATTTAATATGGTTCCGTATGGGGAGATTCATTTCACAACTTTAAAACCTGCCCTCTAATGAGACAAGTAGAACTTGGAGATAGTTATAAAGATGTTTCACTTTTCCCACACATATACACATGAAAAAGGAAATTAGAATTTGCTCCTTATCTTCCTGTAGTGAGCTGAATGGTGGTTCCTAAAGATATTAGGTCCTAATTCTTGAAACCTGTGAATGTTGGTTTATAAAGTACAATTTTTACAGATGTAATTAATCTTGCAATGAGATTATCCTGGACCATATAGATGGGCCCTAAATACCATCACATGTATCCTTATAAAAGGAAGGCAGAGGGGAGATTAGACACATTGAGGAGAAAGACATGTGAGAATGAAAGCTGACACTGGAGTGATGCAGCCAAGGAATGCCAGCAGTCACCAGAAGCTAGAAGAGGCAAGGAATGGAGGGCAAGTGCTCCTGCTGAAATCTTGATTTTTGCCCCATGAGACTCATTTCAGACGTTTGGTCCCCAGAACTGTAAAAGAATAAATTTCTGTTGTTTAAACCACCAAGTCTGTGGTAAGCTATTACAGCAGCCAGAGGAAACTAACATACTGCTCAAAAAGTATCAGAATTAATGAGAGAATCTACAATAATTCTTTAAAATTAAATAGCTGCATATTTATTTTTCTTAAGCATTAAGGGGGTATCTCAGTTAATTAGCATCCTTGAGAATAAGCACCTTTATAAACACTGAACTATTTTTCTTCTGTCTTGATTTTAATCATAAATCATATCAAGCAGTATTGGCAGTAACTCAACAGTAGACAGACTACTGGGTACTGTTTCCTGCCTCCCTTTAAAAGGCTCCTTGTAAAACCGCTGGGAGCCTGTTAGAGAAATTAATAGATCATTTTAAATAATCTGATCTAAATTATGTTCTGTAACACTCTTGAGCTTCAGAGGTCAGGGAAGCTTGGTAAGGGAGGAGAGAAGTCAGATGGAATTGAAATCTGTTTACTGCCTCCCAGCTGCAGCTACAGGAGCCACAGACGGGTCCATCTGCCATGCAGTGCAATTTCCAGCCTATTGGCTGTGATTTCTGCCATAGTATAAAAAAAAAAAAACACGACTTTCAGAGACTATACTATTATGCCAGCAATTTTCAACCTTTTTCATCTCATAGCACACATAAACTAATTACTAAAATTCTGTGGCACACCAAAATATGTTTTTTGCTCATCTGACCAAAACATAGGTATAATTTTGATTCACTCACACCAAACGACTATTGTGCTGGCTGTTGTCATTTATTTGACACTCTAAGGGAAAAGAGGTCAGTGCCCCTGACTAAGTGGTCAGGTAGTGCATGTTTTAAAAATTCTTGCGGCACACCATTGTGCCTGCAGCAGCATACTGGTTGAAAATCTCTGTATTATACTATAATACTTATACTAGTTTTATCTTAACCAGTGTAAAAAAGGGTGTATAGCTTGTTTCATAGACTGTTAAAACTTAAACTAAGATACAGAGTCTTCTTTAGGGGATATTTAATAATATAAATAGCTATAGTCTCTCTTATTTAAAAAAAAGTCTCTCTTATTTAAAAATCTGACACATTTTTACCTCTAAAAAAACGCCTAATGAAGAGTGTTGTTAGAACACATACTCATCATTAACAAAGGTATCATTATAGAATTTTCTGCTTAAAGAAATATGAGTATTAAGTGGAGAAATAATTTAAATCAGAACTCTAAATTCACATCAAAACTAACCTAAGTGGAACTTAGGTGTAATTTTTCACACACACACACACACACACACACACACTCATATCCCATATATGCTAGATTAAAATGCTATAGGTTTTGCACAATTATTTCTAATCTTCATAACAACCTTCTGAGGTAGCTATTATTCCTCATTATGCATATGAAGCAAAGACAAATTAAATAGTATGTCCAATCTTTAAAAAAGTAGTAATAACTGACAGCACTAAGGTTCCAAACTCAGATATGACTTCAAACCCATATTCTATGTGTGCTTTTCCACTTCTCCTACACAAGATCATGACTTCCTGTCCCAGACTAAAAATAACTTGCTCAATTGGAACCACAAAGCAGGGTCAGAGAAATTTTAAATCTCCTAACCACATTCATATCCCAGGTTGCTTCTTGCAATAGGAAACAGAACATAAATCTTACTTCAAGTCCCAATTTTTAGTTATGAAAATAATAAACATTATTAGAAAGCTCTCAGCTGTTCTTAATTTACCAATTCAGAACTGTTTAGCCTAAGCCAACACACAGCTTTCTTGCTCCTTAAAGAGTGGACCCTTATTAATTTTTCAATATTTTCAACCAACTCAATAAACAAGGATTAAAGAAAATTCATTAAATAAATTTCTTCAAAAGGGTGGTAACATTTTATAGGAAAACCATTGTGCAGAGTACCTGTCAAAAAATCTGAAGGTAAAGAAGAACAAACACCTATCCCCTTCTCAAACAATTCCAAAAAATTGAAGAGGAGGGAAGACTTCCAAGCTCTTTTTATGAGGCCAGCATTACCCTAAGTCCAAAACCAGATAGACACTACAAAGAAAGTTATAGGCTAATATCCCTGATCAACACAGATGATAAAATTCTCAACCAAATATTAGCAAACTGAATCCAGCAATACATTAAAAAGATCACACACCATGATCAAGTGGGAGTTATTTCACAGATGCAAGGTTGGTACAATATCCACAAATCAATAAACATAATGCATCACATAAACAAAATGAAGGATAAATATCACATGATTGTATCAATTGATGCAGAAAAAGCATTTGATAAAATCCAGTGCCCATCCTATATAATAAAAGCCTAATATGCAAATCATCCCCTCAGGCAGTCATTCAACTGAGAGTTTGATCACTTACCATGACGTGTGCTGACCGCCAAGGGGTGGTACAGAACATGGCAGGTGTTGGTGAAGCAGCACTGGCAGTGGGCGGCAGTGGAGGTGCTGCTGGCCCTGATGGGGCCCAATGAGAGCAGGACCATGGCAGGATGGTGGAGCAGGTGAATGGGTGAAGCCAGGTCAAGGTGAGTGTGAGCAGGGGCCCAAACGCCCCACAGACGGCAACCAGAGGCCAAACCCCAATCAATTAACCCACAGGAGGGATGGTGGAGCAGGTGAGGAGGCAGCACCAAGCCAAGGCAGAGTGTCATGTGGGGCTGCAGGGTTGTGAGGCTGGGGGTGCAAGCTGGGGCCCAATTTCTGCAGGCCACCCCGGGGGACTCCAGCCGTGCACAAATTCGTGCACCAGGCCTCTAGTTTATGATAAAAACTCTAGCAAAGTGGGAATAAAGGGTTAATTTCTCAACATAATAAAGGCCATATATAACAAACCCACAAATAACATCATATTCAATAGACAAAAACTAAAAACAGATTCCCTTAACATCAGGAACAAGACAGAATTGTTCGCTTTCACCACTCTTATTCAACACAGCACTGAAAGTCCTAGCTACAGCAACCAGACAAGAAGAAGAAATAAAAGGCATCCAAATGGGAAGTAAAACAGTCATCATTCACAGATGACATGATATTGTACATAGAAAACTATGGACTCCACTAAAAACCTACTAGATCTAATAAATAAATTCAGCAAAGTAGCAGGATACAAAATTAATATTAAAAATTGGGGGAGGAACCAAGATGGTGGCATAAGGCATACACCTGAATGCGCAGCTTCCCACATTAAAAAATACAACTATAAAGCTAAACAGCCATCCTCCAGAACCAAGGGAGTGGAAGCTTTACAACTAGAAGGCAAGAGAAGGAGTGCATTAAGACTGAGTAGAAGTTCCCAGCGCCAAAACAGAGAGGTACGGACTTACGCGAAACAGTGGTGGTGCGGGCAAACAATGGCAGTGGGTGCACCTGGGTCCATGGCTTGGAAAGGGTTTACAAGCTCTGGGGTCACACTGAACGTGTTGTGGGTGGTCTGGCAACAGGGCAAAAGATGACAGTGGCATTCTAGCAGAGCTGTTCTCAGCGATCACTGACGCAGAGCTCCAAGACTCGGGGACTCAGGGATGCTCAGATGCCAGGGCATGGAGATGCCAAAACGGGGGAAAGCTGCGGAGCCGGCTGAGGGGCAGCCATCGTGGGTTGCTCCGCCCCAATGATTCTGAGACCCTGACCCACCCAATTTACAACCCCACCCAAGCTGTGCACCTGTCTGCCTGCAGCCTAACCTAACATACTGCAGCTGGGACAGAACTCCAAAAATTCCAAACCCCAAACAATGAGGAGAAAGGCCTATATGTCATTTCCTTTCAGTGACACCAACAGCAATCAAGCCTTAGCTACAACAAGACAGTGTACCCAGCCCTCAAAGGCGTACACCAAGAAAGTCCACCCCAAGTGATTGGGGAGGCTGAATCACTGGGCCGTATAGGACACCTAGCATAGAAAGACATTCTATCAACACAGGGAAGCAGCCAAAATGCGGAGACAAAGAAACAGAGCACAAATGATGGAAATGGAGGAAAGAAAATGACTGGATATAGAATTCAAAACCACAGTTATAAAACTACTCAAGAATCTTCTACAAACTTCCAAGGAACTAAGTGAGACTTTCAAGGATCTTAATGAGAATACAAAAAAAAAAAAAAAATGGAAAAGGACCAATCAGAAATTGAGCATACACTGACTGAAATAAAGAATAATATACAGAGATCCAACAGCAGATGAGAAGATCGCAAGAATCAAGTCAAAGATATGAAATACGAAAAAGCAAAAAATACCCAACCAGAAAAGCAAAAAGAAGAAAGAATCCAAAAATATGAAGATAATGTAAGGAGCCTCTGGGACAACTTCAAGGATACCAACATCAGAATTATAGGGGTGCCAGAAGAAGAGAAAGAGCAAGATACTGAAAGCCTATTTGAAGAAATAATGACAGAAAACGTCCCCCACCTGGTGAAAGAAGTGGACTTACAAGTCCAGGAAGCACAGAGAACCCCAAATAAAAGGAATCCAAAGAGGACCACACCAAGATACATCATAATTAAAATGCCAAGAGTAAAAGACAAAGAGAGAATTTTAAAAGCAGCAAGAGAAAAGCAGTCAGTTACTTACAAGGGGTACCCATATGACTGTCAGCTGATTTCTCATCAGAAACTTTGCAGGCCAGAAGGGAGTGGCAAGAAATATTCCAAGTGATGAATAGCAAGAACTTACAAACAAGATTACTCTACCCAGCAAAGCTATCATGTAAAATTGATGGTCAAATAAAGAGCTTCACAGACAAAAAAAAGCTGAAGGAGTTCATCACCACCAAACCAGGATTATTTGAAATGCTAAAGGGCATTCTTTAAGAAGAGGAAGAAGAAGAAAAAGGTAAAAATAAAAATTATGAACAACAAAGTGACAACAAATACATATCTATCAACCAGTGAATATAGCAATTAAATCAATAGAAATATCTGATGAACAGAATATACTGGTGAATAGAATAGAAGTAAGGGCATGGAAAGGGAATGGACTGACAATTCTCAGAGGGAAGGGGGTGTGAAGGGTATGGAAAGAGACTGGACAAAAATTTTACATCTATGGATGAAGACAGTGGTGGGGGTAAGGGCACGGGGTGTGGGGGGAACCAAGTGGAGGGGAACTATGGGGGTTAAAAAAAAGAACATCTGTAATAATCTGAACAATAAAGATTTATTTTAAAAAACTGGTGGCATTCTTATACACAAATAATGAAGTCACAGTAAAAGAAATTAGCAATTCCATTTAGTATTGCAAGAAAAAATAAAAAATAAAGTACCTAGGAATAAACTTAACCAAGGAGATAAAAGATGTACTCAGAAAATTAGTGGATACTGAAAAACTAAACTGAGGAAGATACAAATAAGTGGAAGTATATACCATGTTCATGGATTTGAAGAATTATCATCAATAAAATTCCTGTACCACCGAAAAAAATCTATACATTCAACACAATTCCTATTAAAATACCAATTGCATATTTCACAGATCTAGAATAAATATTCCAAAAATGTATATGGAACCAAAAAGACCTCAAATAGCTTCAGCAATCTTGAGAAAGAAGAACGAAGTTGGAGGGATCACAATACCTGATATCAAACTATACTACAAGGCCATTGTAATCAAAATGGTCTGGTACTAGCATAAGAGCAAGCATGTAGATCAATGGAACAGAACAGAGAGCACAGAAAAAACCCATGCCTTCATGATCAATTAATATTTGATAAAGGAAACATGAGCATACAAGGGAATAAAGATAGTCTGTTTAATAAATGGTGCTGGGAAAATTGGACAAGTACATGCAAAAAATGAAACTAGACCACCAACTCACACCAAAAACGAGAATGAACTCAAAATGGATAAAAGACTTGAATGTGAGTTACAAAACCATAAAAATCATAGAAAAAAAAAACCATAGGCAGTAAAATCTCAGACAGCTATCATAGCAATTTTTTGCCAACATATCTCCTTGGGCATGGGAAACAATGGAAAAAGTAAACAAATGTGACTACATCAAACTAAAAAGCTTATGTACAGCAAAAGAAAACATCAACAAAATGAAAAGGCAACCCATCGCATGGGAAAACATATTCATCAATGATACTTCTGATAAGGGGTTAATTTCCAAAATATATAAAGAACTAACACAACTCAACACTAGGAAGATAAACAATCCCAATAAAATATGAGCAAAAGACCTAACAGACACATCTCCAAAGAGGACATACAAATGGGTCAAGAGACAAATAAAAAAATGTGCAACATCACTAATCATCAGAGATATGCAAATTAGAACCACAATTAAATATCACCTTACACATGTCAGAATGCCTATCATCAATAAATCAACAAACAACAAGTGCTGGCAAGCATGCAGAGAAAAGGGAACCCCCGGGGAACTTGGTGGGAATGCAGACTAGTGCAGCCACTGTGGAAAGCAATGTGGAATTTCCTCAAAAATTAAAAATGGAACTGCCTTTTGACCCTGCAATCCCCTTCTGGGAACATATCCTGACAAACCTGAAACACTAATTCAAAAGAATGTGTGCACTCCTATGTTCATTGCAAAGTTATTTACAATAGCCAAGCTCTGGAAACAGCCCAGGTGCCCTTCAATAGATAAGTGGATAAAAAAGCTGTCGTACATTTAAACAATGGAACATTACTAAGCCATAAAAAAAGAAACCTTACCTTTTGCAACAGCATGGACTTGGAGATTATTAATAAGCCAGTCAGAGAAAAACAAATACCATATGCTCTCACTTATATGTGGAATCTAATGAAAAAAATAAACTGTGAACAAAACAGAAGCAGAGGCATGTATACATGGAACAGTCTGACAGCTGTCAGAGGCATGGGGGCTAGTTGAAAGAAAGTGAAGATTAAGCACATATATAAAACACAAACAACAGAGTGGTGACAGCAAGAGGGAAAGGGGAATAAGGGATTGGTGGAGGTGGGCAAAGGGGGACAGAAAGAGACTTTGCTTGGGGCAATGGGCACATGATGTTGTGTGTAGATGATGTTTTATTGAACTGTATGATTTTTGTGAACCAATGTCACCCCAATAAATTCAAATTCTTTTAAATATATTTATATTGACTTCAGAGAGTAAGGGTAGAGAGAGAGAAACATCAATGATGAGAGAGAATCATAGAACAGCTGCCTCCTGCATGCCCCCCACTGGGGATCCAGCCTGTAATGCGGGCACATGCCCTGACCAGGAATAGAACCCTGACCTCTTGGTTCATAGGTTGACGGTCAACCAATGAGTCACATCAACCAGGCAATAAATTCAGTTTTTTAAAAAAGAAGAACTCTGAGGGATCTGAGACTTTACCTTGCTTGTAAGCCTACAAGTTAGTCCAAGAATGCCAAACTCAAAAACTAACACGAGCCAAAATGAACAAGGTTTAAGTGTATGTGGGCTGCAAAAAAAATTAAAAGCTTCAATTTTCATAGAAACGTAGGTTTACTTCAATAGAGTCATGTGGAATACAAAAGACTGAAATAAATGAGTCATTGTTAACATAAAATAATAGAATATTTTAACAAAAATTAATATTATTTTCTTGAACATTAACTTACCAGACACTGAAAAACTGCATAAATTAATAAGCGTAATGCAGATAACCCTATTTTTGTCATTCTTTGAAAGTGAAATATTTCCTGTTGTGCACACCAAACAAGGCTGTCCAAGACTAATTATGTGGCAATCGGCTATTAAAATATTTGCTGCTAGTATTAGGGGACAGAAATGGTGTGCCTGTATGTAAGGAGCATAAGGGAAAGGAATGCAACATGATTATAGTAATCAGTCATTAGCGAACATTGTAGTTTGTTTCGTGAATAATCTATACTAATAAATGGGTAATATGCTAATCAGAGTGGATGTCCTTCTGGACAAAGTTGCAGCGGCTGCCTGAGGCTCAGGCAAGCTGCAGGTGGCAGCTGCTGCTGCGAGGGCCCAAGGCTCAGGCAACGAGGGCTGGGCTGAGGAGCAGGCAAGCCTCAGTGGCTGGCAGTGGCTGCAACAGAGGGGTGACAGGGGCATGGCCTTCCCCTGATCTGAGGGTCGCTTCCCAAAGAGGGAGGCCAGACTTCGGCTTAAACCTGCTCCCTGCAGGGAGCAGGCCTAAGTTGTCAGTAGGCCATCCCCTGAGGGCTCCCAGACTGTGAGAGGGGGCAGGCCTTGCTGAGGGATCCCCTGCCCCCAAGTGCACGAATTTTTATCCACCAGGCCTCTAGTTATGTATAACAGGATATTGTAAAAATTAAGTAATGATATTTTTATTAAAATGTTTCTTACATACCATTATATTAGCTGGGCCACAAAAATATTCATTGTGGGCAGCATGCAACCTGTGGGTCATGAGTTTGACATGCTTGAGTTAGTCTAACACAGTTGTATGGATGCTTACAGAAGGTATGAGACTCCAAAGGACTTTAATTACTCACAGCATAGCAAGTGGCATGAGTGACATATTTGTATCAGTTCCCCTTGCCCTCCAATTCTCACAGGGGCTACACAGATGAGTACTGATGAATGTTTGCACATGCAGAACATCAAATTATAGAACAGGAACTCTGAGCTGAGGGAACCCAAATCTTTTATAATAGATAGTAAGCATGCCTGCACTTTCTTCAAAGGGAGACATTATCTTTATTTTACTGTACAGTAACCATGATTTTCCTTTTCTCTGGAGAAAGAAACTATCTCATTCTTCTAGAAGACCTGAACAAAGATTAGTAACTCACAAGATGTGAAAAAATATAAGACCCATGAAAATTATCTCCCAATATCATGTACATTCCTTATTAAGCAGATTAGAAGTTGCAGTTTCAGATAATATCTAAGGTAAAATAAATATCTTAAGTATCAAATTCTCTGCAGTCCTGCAGTTAGAGTTGGAGATAGAGGCAGACAAATCCTGATCCGCACCTTCCAAACCTCATTATCCTTATGCAGCATCCTGGCTTGACTCATACTTTGTGTAATTCATTCAAACAAAATTCCATTAAGCCCTATGAAGGAGGCACTAGGTGTTAGGATAGGCAAAAGTCCAATCAGACACCAATCCTAAGCAGTCCAAATCATTTTTCCATTCTAGTACCAAATACTAGCTGCTTAATAACACTTCAGTGAAAAGACCTATTAGAAAAGAGTCACCCCCCACTTCCTTCTACTGAAATTATACTTTTTGCAAAGCTGTTTGTGGTGGAAACCAGTACTGCATCATTTTGGGGTATACCTCAAAGTTTACAACTCTTACAGACTGAAAAAGGGTAACTGTTACTTAACAAGATTAGCAATAAACTAGATCTGAGTTGCATTCAGATTCTACTGATTATTACCTATAAAACATTGTCAAAAATCACTTAATTATTATTCTTCACTATCTCAAAGCTACTGAAAATGAGTAAATATTCTGCAACAATCTAAAATCCTTAGAGGAAGCAATAGAAATGGGGGGTATCAATTTGTACATAATAATATAAATGTTCATAAAGATAAAAAATAAAGTGATGAAAATGATTATATTCAGTTCCTATGACATGAAAAACATATATCAGAATTATGTCTTTAAGCGAGTGTATAAAATTAACCAAGTATTTCCTGACATAAAAAAATGTGTGCTCTTCAGTAACTGATATTACTCAAATGTGAGCTAAAATCTGATTATTATGGTCTTAAATATTAATGCTTCCTTTTCTATTTTTCCATCTAGAAGAAATGTCAGGACTAGAGACAAAAGTAACCAGGAAACAGGAGGCACCGCAGCTGTCTGTCATGCAAGAATGGAGAGTGGCTTTGAAGTATTAGAGACTCTGATGTTGGAGCCTGATGGGAAATGACAACCCCATGGCTCTGGCATGTGCTTTCAACAGATGCTCTCTGCAAAAACAGGTGATTTCTTTATTCAGTATTCCATAGGAAGGTGCTGTCCTGTCACTCAGGACAAGATAATGAAAAGTCAGTCTATAACACTGATGTCTTGTTGAATGAGTAAAATGTATAGGTTACAGAATTTCTAAGCTAATCCATGATGAGTTAAAATATTAACCGTTAAGTACAGTGGAGAGAAAAAAGTGTAAAGCAGACATTAGAAAAATGAAGAAAAAATACTTTAAAGCCAACAATTATGAGAAACAATAATAAGCAGACCTCACTGACCTGCAGCAACCAATCATAGAAGGCTTCATTTGAGCACAGGCACTTTGAGAAGCAAGGGTGCAAACAAAAACAGATGCTGCAAAAAGAAACCACAGCTGCTAACCAGAGGGCAGATTACATGCATGCTCAGTGAGAAAAAGACTGTGAGTCATACAACTATTAAGCCACGTGGAAGGACTTTATTTTTAAAAAAAGGAAGAGGGCAGTTCTATGCACAGTTATCTGTAGGAGATTCTACAATGTATTTCAGTTTCACCAAGAAACACTGATTAATGAAGAGGGTAATGACATTCAGACATCAAAGTGACGTTTAACCCTTATAAAATTTATTAAGACTGTTAGTTTGGCATTTCGAATCAATGTGGTATTATTTATTAAATGGTTCTTGAAAAACTTCTTATATTCAAAAAACAAATGTTATAACCTCATCACATAACTTTTACTAAAATAATTCCAGATGGGGGAAAAGGATAAACTTGAAAATGAACCATAAAAAACCTAGAAAAATATTTTAGTGAATAGTCATTTAATATTATAATGGGGTAAGACTTTCCACGTATAAAATAAAGGAATAATTCACAAATATATTTCTGGACTTAGCTACATAACAAAAAAGGAAAACTGCAGTCTATCAAAAGCAAAATGATACCAACGACTCATAGATAAAACCTCAGCCAAGGACACAAACAGATTTAACAATTAAAATTATCAAAGACACATGAAAATGTTCCATCTCACTGTTAATCAAAAGAAAGATAGTAAGATACCATAATTCACCCAACAGATGTAAAGGTTTGACTCTGTGTTGGCAAGGTTACTTTGAACTGAGCACTTCCATACATCACTGATGGGAATTCAAAATGAAGTAACCTGTCTTGAAAGCAATTCTGGCAATATGAATCAAGATTCTTTATTTTTTTAATACCCATTGATCTAAAATTAAGTCTCTAGCAGTTTTAAAAAACAAATAAATATGCATAAAATATGTGCATTTTAAGATTATTTAAAATAATAAAAAATTAGAAACATTTTAAATGTCCAACAATAGGTAAAGTCCAAATAAAGCACGATATGTACTTAAAGTGAAATTTCTTGCAGCCTTTAAAAATATATTATAGACTTAAGTCCTTAATATGGAAATAAGAATGTTCCAGTTAAATAACTGGAATATCTATAATCTTCTATAATAAAAGAGAAACATGCAAATTTGACCGTTACCACCAGCCAATCAGAGCGGCTGTATGCAAATTAACCCAGCCAAGATGGAGGCCAACAGCCATGGAGCTAACAGCCAAAGGCTTCTGTTGCAACTGCCATGGAGGCCAACAGCCAAAGGCTTCTGCTGCAACTGCCTGCCTAGGCTGGCTGAGCCTCTGCTCACAGCCACGCCCACCAGCCAATCAGAGCAGCTGTATGCAAATTAACCCAGCCAAGATGGAGGCTGGCAGGGCGACTCTGCACTGGGAGCCTCTATGGCCGGCCGGCATAGCTGTGCCAGGTGTGTCAGTTCAGTGGGAAGGGGAGTCTGGCCTGAGGCCTCCTTGGGGTGTCCAGGAGTGCCCACCCCAGGTCCACTGCCTGGCTCCACCCCCCGGGGGCCTCCACCAGGCGTGTGGGAGAGTAGGTCCTCCACGGGGCTTGCAGGAGCAGCCATCCTGGGTCCACAGCCTGTCTCCGCCCCCCAGGAGCCTCCTCGGGGCATCCAGGAGCAGCTGTCCTGGGTCCGCTGCCTGGCTCCGCCCCCTGGGGGCCTCCCCAGGGCTTGCAGGAGCGCCGAGGCCTTTGCAGCGTGTGTAGGTGTAGGAGCAGTTGTCCCGGGTCTGCAGCCTGGCTCTACCCCGGGGGCCTCCTCGGGGGCGTGCAGGAGCGTCTGCTGCACAGTGCTGAGAATCCGAAGCCAGTTCGCTGCCTGGCTCCACCCCAGGTGTGTTTG
>PVJC01047390.1:0-12923 GCA_004026665.1 Murina feae
AAGAAAAATTCAGAAATACACAATCACAAAGGCATATATTTTTTGACCTAATTATTACACTACTAGGAACTAAAAGTAAAATGACAAATGAAGGTTATTCAACAGACTACTGCTTATAATCATAGAAAACTGGAAATGTACGTCCATCAGCAAGGGTCTAGCTTTATAAATTATGGTACATCCATACAACAGAATATCACCAAGCCTTCTGTAACTGATATGAAACACACTTACGATACAGTTGTTACATGGCGAGAGAAAAACTAAGGTGCAGAACAATGCATTAAAGTATGTTATTAACTGTGGGAGGGGGGAAAGGAAAAATGAATATATAATGATTGTGGAGTTTATTAAAGTATGTATTTACTGATTTCAGAGAAGGGAGGGAGAAATAGAAACATCAATGATCAGAGAGAATCACTGATCAGCTGCCTTCTGCATGCTTCCACTGGGGAACAGGAATCAAACTGTGACCTCCTGATTCATAGGTCAATGCTCAACCACTGAACAACACCAGCTGGGCAATAAAGTGATTGTTTTTAAACACACAACCTCTTCAGAAGGTAGAAAAGAAACAAAACTCACTGGCTGCCTCCCAGGAGAACTGGTTAGCGAGGGAATGGGACTTAAGAGAATACTTTCCATGGAATATTCTTCTGTACTTTTAAAATTTTATGTACTAATAAATAACTGTATTATCTATTAGGAAAACATAACTTCTTAAAGTTTAAAAAAATACTACATGGTTAATAGAGAACAAATATTATCCTGAAGGAGGTAGCAAATGCTACTTTTCAGCTGAGTTACCAAACATTTGCAGAAAACAACTAAAACTCCTTCTCTCCTTTTAATTTATAGAGCCTATAAGTTTTGAGAGGATAAATGATTCAGCTTCTAAGTTTATTAAGTTAGTTAATGCTTTTTAAAAATCAACCTGTTTCTAACATTCCACCCTCCAGTTTAAGTCCGACAGTTTCAATTCAACAAACATTTTCTGAGCATCTTACAAAGTACCAGGAACTGGAAACAAAGAGTAATAACACATATGACTTGATAAATGCTTTAACAGATGGATGTAATAAATGTTAAAGGAGTACCTACTTTTTTAATGCTTGTCATTTTCATGAACAAGAGGCAGTCTGATATGGTTAAAGGCGTCCTGGACTTGAAAGAGACCTAGGCTCTAGTTGCCTTTATTCCCTTAATTAAGCATATAATTCTGATTAAAACCTGGCTAATCATAGCATGAATTGCCTTCCTTACTATAAATACACACACACACACTGAATGGCCAGATTATTGTGACCACCTGACGTTTGCAGGCAAATTAGCTATAATTTTGCGCTGAAGTTGCTAGAGGGCCAGAACATTATAAATAGGGAAGCAGGTTATTTACCACGACAGTAGAAGTTATTTTTTTTTCTGAAGATATGGGTAAACAACGTGATTTAACAGCCTTTGAACATGGGATACATATACACTGAGTGGCCAGATTATTATGACCACCTGATGTTTGTAGGCTAATTAGCCATACACTGCATCATATGGGATATGGAAGCCAAAGGCCTGTTCGAACACCTTTGCTGTCTGCAGTTACCAAGATAAATGTCTCCAATTCACACAGGAACACAAGGATTGGACAGTCGAGCAATGGAAACAAGTCATGTGGTCCGATGAGTCACGTTTCCCATAGCATCATGCAGATGGCAGAGTGAGAATTTGGTGGAAACAGCATGATGAAAGCATGCACCCCACATGCATGAGCACAACCCTTCAAGCTGGTAGGGACAGTTTGTGGCATGTTTTCCTGGCATGATTTGAGCCCTTTAATTCATGTGGAACAACGTCTGAATAACACAACATACCTAAGTATCATTGCTGATCAAGTTCATCCTATCATGTTGATGGCATATCCCAATGGAGATGGCTTCTTCCAATAAGACAATGTGCCATGCCATGGTGCTCGTATTGTGCAGTAGTGGTTTCAAGAACATGAGGGAGACTTTACCTTGCTTACGTGGCCCCCACAATCACCAGATCTCAATCCAATTGAGCATTTGTGGGATGAAGTTAAAAGAGCCATCAGGCAGCTGGTTCCATAACCATCTCAGAAAACTGGACAATGGTATTCATCAGCATGGTGTCAGATTCCTCGCATCACCTTTCAACATCTCGTGGAGTCAATGCCAAGAAGAATAGCCACAGTACTAAAGGCAAAAGGTAGCCCAATGAAGTGCTGATGGGGTTGGCATAATAATCTGGCCACTCAGTATACACATACACACACAAACACAGATATATACGTACACGTACATATACACACTAGAGGCCTGGTGCACAAAATTTGTGCACTCAGGGGTTCCCACAGCCCGACCTGCACCCTCTTGAAGTCCAGGAGCCCTCAGGGGATGTCTGATTGCCAGCTTAGGCCCGAGGGGAGTGAGAGAGGCTCCCACCACCGCCACTGTGCTTGTCAGCTTTGAGCCTGGCTTCTGGTTGAGCAGCACTTCCGCTGTGAGAGTGCACTGACCACCAGAGGGCAGCTCCTGCATTGAGCATCTGCCCCCTGGTAGTCAGTGCAGGTCATAGTGACTGGTTTTTCCACTGTTAGGTTGATTTGCATATTAGCCTTTTATTATATAAGATATAAGATGATATAGGATATATCCATCCCACATTCAAAGGCTGTTAAATCACGTTGTTTACCCATATCTTCAGGAAAAAATCACTTCTACTGTCTTGGTAAACAGCATGCTTCCCTATTTATAATGTTCTGGCCCTCTAGCAACTTCAGCGCAAAATTAAGCTAATTTGTCTACAAATGTCAGGTGGTCACAATAATCTGGCCACACAGTGTATATATAAAATAGAGAAATATGCTAATTAACCGGGACACCATAACAGGCAGACCAGATAGGAGGAGGTTGCACACGCTGCGTGGGGTGCGGAGTGGCAGGGGCCTCCGTGTGCCTGGGCTGGGGGAGGGCCAGATCAGCAGCAGCTGCGGCTGCTTCAAGGACCAGAGAGGGAGGCAGGGCCGGACCTGTGACTCCAGGGTGGGTGGTGCCGCGTGATTTCAAATCGCATGCTGGGCTCCTAGTGTTATATAAGACTAGAGGCCCAATGCACAAAAATTCATGCAAGAGTAGGCCTTCCTTCCCCCTGCACCCAGGACCTGGGCAGATTCCCTCCAGCCCCAGCTTCGTCCAGAATGACGTCCGATCTAATCAGCACATTACCCTTTTATTATTATAGATTATTATTATAGATAGAAAAAGATATACGTGAAAGCAAAATTATTTAAAATCTGTGAGACATTTCAGAAACATGTTATAACCATCCAGATAAAGTTTTGGAGAAAAAGACTTTATTTACTCCTTTCCTTCTTGGGCTTTCTTGGCTGAAGTTACGAGTTCTCTGCTTAGCTTAAGTTACCAGAAATAAAATTATTTTTCTCATTCTTTCAAAGATAGTAGATGATGGAGCTAACCCACTTGTAAAGCATTCAAATAAAGTAAAAGATGAGCCCTGCCAGCGTGGCTCAGTGGTTGAGCGTTGACCTATGAACCAGGAGCTCAGGGTTCAATTCCCGGTCAGGGCACATTCCTAGGTTGTATGCTCGATCCCCAGTGTGGGATGTGCAGGAGGCAGCTGATCAACGATTCTCTCTCATCATTAATGTTTCTATCTCTCTCTCTCTTTCCCCCTTCCTCTCTGAAATCACTAAAAATATTTTTTTTAAAAAGAGAGTAAAAGATGAGTTTTTATTGAAAATTACATATATAAAATCCCAAACAGACAAAAGCAGGTATTCAACAGCAACTAAAAGCTGGATGGAGCTTAACACAGTATGTTTACTAAAGCCTTGATGCTCTTTCAAACGAGGGTTAATGAGAGCAACAGGCAGCCTAGGATGGCAGCAACAAGAGCAAAAAGGGCCAATATCGCGTGACAACAGTTGTGGTTTTCATGCTGGCCACCTCACAGCCTTAATGATATGCTTTGCTAGTGCTCTAAATCTAACGTTCTTTGTTTAAAATCTTGGGCTATTCTTATGCAATGAGAATAATGCGTTTACCTCTGCCACTACTGCTGTTGCCCTGTAGAATAATTCTTCAGATAAAACATATCCTTTCTTCTATTAAAAAGAAAAAATATAAATGTATCCTGCTGGTTTGGAGGTTACCCTATCACATACCTTAGCCATATAAAATGCTAATGAATGTTTACTGGGGAGAGTAGTGACTTTAAAACCAAGATCTAAAAGTTAGACATGTGATTTGGTATTTTATTCATATTCAGTTAAACATTTATTATGGTCTATGTTTTGCTTCTAGGCCTTTGTACATGCTGTTCCCTTTGCAGGAATAACTCTTTCCCACCCAACCCATGTGCTTCCCCACCTCACTAACCTCTAACATGTGACTTCCTTTGAGAAGACTTCCCTAACATCTCCCACCCGCTGTGTTTCCACTGCACTATTTTATCCCATCAGAGAACTTACCACTGTATGTTAATCACAGGGACTGTATTTCCTTTAATCATGACCTACTCACTGTGCTGGCACCAGGAAGATGTTCTATAAATCCCAGACATCGTGCTAGATAAACAGGTATACAAAGATGAAAAACAAGATCCTAAATTCAATGACTAATAGGAGAGGCTTGCACATACAATGTAAAACAAGCTATGATGGAGTTATGTACAAGATAGGAGTTATGTACAAGATAGGAGGGGCATAAAGAGGACTGAGTCAGCTTGAAAGCAGGATAGGTGGAAGGGAAGAAAGAAGCAGAAAGAGTATATGCCTAAACTAAGTCTGCAAGGTTAAATTAGTGCTAATTGGTGACAAAGAGGGAAAGAATGATCATTCCAATGACAGATAAACATAGAAGCAAGAGAAAACAAAAATGAGGTGGATCTGAGGAACTGTAAGTAGTTTGAAATACAGTACTAAAACCTTAGTAATTAAGCATCTGATTCCAAAGGAGGGAGAGCTTATTAACATACAAGTTGCTGGACCTCACATCCAATTTGTGAAATGGTAAGCTGGGAATATGGCTCCAAAATTTGCATTTCAAACAAATTTTCAGGTGACACTACTGCTACTTCTAGTCCCAGGACCACACTTGCAGAGCCACTGACTGGTATAGTGAGGCATAGAGACCTTATGAAAATATAGTAGTAGACAAGTTTGGAACAATGCAGGGGGTAAAGAATCAAGTTAAAAATCACATACTATTCTGGCTGGTTTTGCTCAGTGGATAGAGCATTGGCCTGCAGACTGAAGGGGCCTGGGTTTGATTCCAGTCAAGGGCACATGCTCCAGTTGTAGGCTCGATCCCCAGTGTGGGAGTGTGCAGGGGGCAGCTGATTGATGATTCTCTCTCATCATTGATGTTTCTCTCTCTCTCTCTCCCTCTCCCTTCCTGTCTGAAATAAGTTTTTAAAAAAAATTTTTAATCACATACCATGCCATGGAACTTGGCACTGAAGGGTTTTAAGAAGAGAAGTAATTTTAATTTTAGAAATATGATAATAATAGCTAATATTTATAGAGCACAGAACTTCATGTATTCTGTACTGTCCAGCCATATGCTGCTATTTCAATTAAATTACAATTAAATAAAATTTAAAATTCAGTTCTTCAGTCAACCAGCCACATTTCAAGAGCTGGCTACTGTACTGAGCACAGATGAAGATTATGCTATTATCGCACAAAGCTCAATTAGATAGTACTGGTGTGTATTTATTTACTCACTAAATCCTGACAACTTCATTATGAAATAGGCACTGCATAGTCCCCATTTTAGAGAAAGAAATGTGGCAAAGAAAGATTATACAAATTATCCAACGTCATAAAACACGTAGTGCTAATATGAGATCCAAATCCAGATAGTCTGGATCTTGAGCCTGTGTTCTTAATTGTGTTTTAATATGATCATTTTTGGCACAAAAGGGGACTGGAGGAAGACAATGATAGAGGAAGGAAAATCAATGTGGAAACTACTAGGGTAAATCAGGAGAGAAATGACAAGAACCTACATTAAAAAAGTAGCAGCTAGAATGGAGAAGAGGTTAATTAAAAGAGATATACAGAAGTAGGAAAAATGGGGATGAACCCTGGCAGGTGTGACTCAGTTGGTTAGAGTGTTGTCCTATACACTGAAAGGTGGAGGGTTTGATTCCTAGTCAAGGCACATACCCAGGTTGCAGATTCAGGATGCATACGGGAGGCAACTAATTGATGTTTCTCTATCTCCTTCTTTCCTTTCCTCTAAAAGTGACCGGGATTAGGACACCACATAGTGAAAAACATGTCTGGAGTGAAAAAGAGATATTTGGATTCGGATATGAACTTAATATAGAGGAGATAAATCTAGGATAACTCAGAAAGGTTGAAACAATTAAGTGGGCAAAGAACAGAACCTTAGGGAATCCAACAAGATTTTTAAAAAGGCAAAAGATAAAAAGCCAGTAAAAGGAAAATGAATTACCAGAAAACTGGAAAGAGCAGGGGAAGACACCTAGGAAGATTGAATTATCCCAGAGGTCAAGTGAGGAGAGACTATGGTCAACAAGTTCTAAATTCTATAAGATAAAAACTGAAAACTGTTCACAAGTCCTCTAAATGATGTTCAAGGACCAAAAGCCAGATTACAACATATATGGAATGAACATAGCCTTTTTTTTAAAAAGCAGCAGCAGCTTCAAAATGAAGGGAAGTAGATAGATGAAAGAACAGTAGATGAAGAAAAGGATCTGAAGTGGTTTTTGCTTGTTGTTATTTTAATTTGACACTTCCCCACATTAAGGGGCAAAGAGTGATGAAACAAACACCAAGATGGGAGAGAACAAGATACTGCACATAAATGGAGAGATTAGCTCTAGACAAGACACTTCTTTCACATCCTCTGAAAAGGTAGCAAGGGGATAGCAATAAGTACAGATGTATTTAGGTAAGTGTGGGAAGGTTTAAGTTGAATGAGCTCATTTGGCCAGAAAGAGTCTATTTGAAGAAGTAGGACATGGCAGTGTCTGTTAAAAATGAGAAAGGCAAAAGGGTTGGAGGAAATATTGAACTGCTACAAGAGAACAAGACTACAGGCACAGACATACATCCCCAAACAGACAGCAGAGCTTAGAGGTCACATATTTCTAAGTGATACCCCACACCACATGGTTTGTACAATTTTCATGAAGATGATAAACCGCCCCAAATTGGAGCAGCGAGAAAAAATGGTTGGCTTAATTTCAAGGTTTGGGTTCATCAATTAGATGCAAGAGTAAAGTAACTAAAGTGATAAACCAGAATGCCAAGCAACTAGAAGAAAAGGCAACCTTGAGTGGTAGGCAGGGGCATCAACTGGAATCACATAGAGAACCCTTCTTGAAACTATGTATTATCTGAGACCTTGATGAAATGAAAGACCAAGTGCAGCTGGAATGAATAGAGAAAGGTCAGGGCAGTTATGGTCAGGGAGTAGGAAAGAAAATTTCGGTTTCCAGAAGTACACTGTCCTGGATTCAAAGTGTGCTCATGAAAGGAAGTGTGATGTTCTTTCCTGTATTTGTCTGAATTTCCATTATTAGGTAAAAAGCAGCTACTCTTTCTGTCCCCTGACTTCCTAAGCCACTTCCCATTATACTACAGAGATGTTGGTTCTAACGTTAGAACAGTGGTTCTCAAGCCTGGCTATAAGATGCACACGAAGACTTAAAACAAAACTGAAATCTGGACCCAATTGATAAAATTTAATTGGTTTTGTGTTTACTATTTTAAGGCTCCTCTGGCAATTCTAAAGTGGATATAGTGTCAAGACCACTGCTTTAGAAAGAACAGGGCTTTTGATTTATGTTATAAAATTCAAGAAAACTGACTCACATGAGAAGAATTGTGAAAACTAAAGCAGGAAAACAGTGAAAGAGGTTCTAAACTGGTATTTAAAGATGTCCCAAAGAGAAAAGTTAGAAAACCATTAAAGCACAGCATTACATTCAACACACACAAAATGTAATGTTTCTAAGCATTCTGTTACAGGCTCTAGAAAACTTAAGAGCTAAATGCTTCACTGTAGGCCAATGACTAAGAAAAAAGAAAAATACACACTCTACTAAGCAGAAAGAATTGAAAACCAACACTTAACACCAGCTCTCCTAGGTCAAGGACAGTTCACAATTCCTCGGAGAAAAAAGCACCCTATAATCCTATATAATAAAAAGGTAATACGAAAACTGTCCCTAACAACGGAATAACTGGTCACTAAGACACACACTGACCACCAGGGGGCAGACGCTCAATGCAGGAGCTGCCTCCTGGTGGTTAGTACGCTCCCACAGGGGGAGCTCTGCTCAACCACAAGCCAGGTTGATGGCTGCCGGTACAGCGGTGGTGGCAGAAGCCTCTCCTACCTCCTCAGCAGCACTAAGGATGTCCAATTGCAGCTTAGCCTGCTCCCTGCTGGCAAGTGAACATCCCCCAAGGGTTCTCAGACTGCCAGAGAGATGTCTGACTGCCAGCTTAGGCCCAATCCCCTGGAGAGTGGGCCTAAGCCAGCAGATGGACAGCCCCCAAGGAATCCCAGACTGCAAGAGGGCACAGGCCGCGCTGAGGGACTTCACCCACCCCCGAGTGCACAAATTTTTGTGCACCGGGCCTCTAGTATAAGCATAATAACTTTCCATATACATGGAATCTACCTCTCCTGCATAAGAGGTAAACAGCAAAAGAATCAGCTGTCTTTTACACATACAAAGATTTTCAGTTTTTAGCTCTCAGATGTTCTTTCTACATTATTTTCTCCTTAACAAGTTTTACCAATAGTATTAAAATCACCAATCTCTATCTCTATATATAAAAGGCTAATATGCAAAGTGTCCTCTTGGGAGTTTGACTGGGAATTCGATCACTATGATGTGCGCTGATTACCAGGGAGTGGCACAGAATGAAGGCAGGCCCTGATCAGCCCTGATCACCAGCCAGGCCTAGGGACCTTACCCATACATGATTTCATGCACTGGGCCTCTAGTTATTTTATAAATAACTATGCCCAATCTAACCTTTATTTGCCACTATTCTAATATATGTGCTAAGTTTTATGACAAAGTAATGCAGAGATAAACTTACTATAAAGATAAAAATGGCAAATATGATCTGTTATCTGCTAGCATCCCTTTAAGATTTGAGTACTAGTACTACAATCACCCAAAATCAAGATGCTATCCTATCTAATAAAGAGGGAGTATGCTAATTGACCCTCATGCCGTCACAAATATGGTGGCACCCACAGCCGAGGGAATATGCTAATTGACTGTCCCATCCTCAAAGATGGTGGCACCCACAGCCAATAGGGAAGGAATATGCTAATTGACTGCCATGCCCTCAAAGATGAAGGCACCCACAGCCACAAGTTAGCCAGCAGGGAAGGGCAGTTGTGGGCAGTCGGACCAGCAGGGGACAGCAGTTCGGGCTGACCAGGCCAGCAGGGGAGGGCAGTTGGAGGTGACTGGGCTGGCAGGGGAGGGCAGTTGGGGGCAATCGGGCCGGCAGCGGAGTGGTTAGGGGGTGATCAGGCTGGCAGACAGAAGAAGTTGGGGCAATCAGGCAGGCGAGCAGTTGGGAGTCAGCAGGCCCAGTGGGATCAGGCCTAAACAGGCAGTCAGACATCCCTTGAGGGGTCTCAGATTGGAGATGGTGCAGGCTGGGCTGAGGGAACCCCCCCGCCAAGTGCACAAAATTCAGGCCTCTAGTCCTATATAATAAAATAGAAACATGCAAACGAACTGTTCCTCTGCTACGCTCAACCCACACCCACAAACCATGCCCACCAGCCAATCAGGAGCGAGTATTTAACCCAACTAAGATGGCGGTGGACACGGAGCTGGAGCAAGCAGGAGGCTTGCATTGCCCCCAGCGGTGGAGGAAGCCAAGCTTCCCACTTGCTCTGGCAGGCCCTAGGCTCTGCTCAAGGCTACAAAGTTTCAGTTACAGAAGATAAATAAATCCCAGAAAAAAAAGAAGAGGCTGGGAGCTTGGGTCGCTGGGGGGCATGGCCAGCCTGAAAACAGCCCTCAGCCCCTCACACAGGCTGGCCACACCTCCATGGGGTGAGGGTTCCCACTGGGGGGCTTGACCAGTCTGCAAACAGCCATCAGCCCCTCACCCAGGCTGGCCAGGCACCCCAATGGGACCCCCACCCTGATCTGGAACACCCTTCAGGGCAAACCAGTCAGTCCCCACCCATGCACCAGGCCTCTATCCTATCCTATATAATAAAAGAGTAATATGCAAATTGACCCTAACAGCAGAACCACTGGGAATGACTGGTCACTATGACACACACTGACCACCAGGGGGCAGATGATCAATGCAGGAGCTGCCCCCTGGTGGTCAGTGCACTCCCACAGGGGGAGCTCTGCTCAGCCACAAGCCAGGCTGACAGCTGCCAGCAAAGCAGTCAGGCTAAGGATGTGAGACTGTAGTTTAGGCCTGCTCCTCGCTGGCAAGTGGACATCCCCCGAGGGTCCCCAGGCTGCCAGAGGGATGTCTGACTGCCAGCTTATGCCCTATCTCCCAGGGAGCACGCCTAAGCCAGCAGTTAGACATCCCCCAAGGGGTCCCAGACTGCAAGAGGGCACAGGCCGGGTTGAGGGACCCCCTGGAGTGCACAAATTTTTGTGCACCCAGGCCTCTAGTATATACATAATAATGAATGATAAACTATATACTTTTGTTGCTGTTGTTGCTTACTGATTTGAGATAGAGACAAACATCTATTTGTTGTTTCATTTATTTATGCATTTATTGGCTGATTCTTGTATGTGCCCTGACCAGAGATTGAACCTACACCCTTGACATATTGGGATGATGCTCTAACCAACCGAGTTACCTGGCCAGGGCCTAAACTGTATACACTGAATCCACCCATACATAATGCCTTTAATAAGAATTATTTAATTCTTACTAAATAATAGAAAGCCTTGCACTTTCCTAACTCCGTCTTAAAATTTTCAGGTTCAAACCAATTATCCAAGTCACTCAGAGGTCTTCTATGCTGCAGATTTTCTGAAAATCAGTCCTAACTGTAAGTGGACTTTTTTTGCAAAACTCTAGAAGTGCTTTTTCTGCAGGCATTAAGATCACTCAAAATGATCTTCTAATATTTAGCTAGGCATGCCCTCAAATCTCCTTTTCCAGTAAATTTTCTTTCTCCTAAACTCTAAGGGTCCCCAGGAGACTTGCAACCAAGGAAGCAATGGGCAGCAGCTGCTCATCGTGGGCTAATTCCATGAACTTGTCTCTAAGGCCCCCTTTCTGACTTTCCAGTGAGCTAACAGCAACCCCACTTTGGCTCACATCTTTCCCATGTTTCTAGAGAGACAAAGCAGCCCTGCTTATACTCTCTCCTATTGCTTCTTCTATTCTAGGCCCTTCCTTGTTTCACTGTCCCCAGTTTTAATATATTCTCAATTTAAAATAAAATAAAATTAATAATAATATTTAGCTAAACACATAAGAACATTCTAATTCCTCTTATTTGGACAATAAGAAAGCAGTCCCTCCCCGCTCCCCCAAAAACTGTTTTGACTTTTAGAGCATATAGCTATCTTCAAACACTGAAACAACTGGATTTACATGTATGTGGTTTACAAAACCACCAAAATTCTCTAGACCAGGGTTATATTCTATGGTTTCCATGAAGGGTGTTCTAAATACATTAGTTTATACTCATTGCTTTCTAATACTATAAAGCATTACTGCAGTCTAGGAAAAAAGCACATATCTGAGAAGAGCCTGACCATTTCTCCCAGATGTGATTAACTTGCTGTGTGGAATGCAACAAGACACTTAAATCTCCTTGGACTTCAGTTTCTCTGTTTGTGAAAATTAGAATCATTGTTATCTAAGATTGCTATAAAAGTCTACAAAATGCAGGAGACTCAATTCTAAGAATTTACCTATACTTTGTAAACATAATATAATCTACTCTATAAAAGCGAAATAGTAAAATTGACCGTTTCTTCGGGACGCCCAACAGCCAATCAGAGCAATGGTATGCAAATTAGCCCAGCCAAGATGGTGGAAGCCCACCCAAATACTGGGTCCAATGGAGCGATGGCGCCGGTGAACGCACAGGGGGAGGCCTGGCCTCCCCCTGTGCGTTTGCCGGCGGTGGGTTCCTGGCAGTGGCGGCTGGCTGCAGGGCGGGCGGAAGCCAGGCTCCAGGCCCTGTAGCCGGGGCTGGGAATGGAGCGATCTTGCCGGCGAACACCAGGTCCGCCTGTGCCGGCAGTGGGTTCCGGGCAGTGGCGGCTGGCTGCAGGGCGGGCGGAAGCCAGGCCCCCAGCCCTGCAGCCGGCGCTAAAAATGGAGCGTTTGCTGGCAGTGGGTTCTGGGCAGTGGCGGCTGGCTGCAGGGCGGGCGGAAGCCAGGCCCCCGGCCCTGCAGCCGGGCTTAGGAATGGAGCTATCGCGGGCCCAAGCAACCTAGGAGGCTCATCGGCAGCTGCTTGCCCGCCTGGATCCAACCTTGTGGCCTGCTCTGGGTGTGCGGGAGCTTCTGTGGCCCATGGCGGAGCCTACTATGCAGGTTGGCCATAGATGTTCCCTTTGTTGTATGTGTTTTTCCCATTGACCCCTTCCACCTCATATCCAACCCCCCCAGGCCTTTCCCCCTCTATGTCTATGTCCATAGGTTATCTCTTAACATTTCTGTTTCCTTTCTAATCTCTAAATTTTATTTTCTAAGTTGTGTACTATGATAGTCTTATCTAATTTTCTCTTAGCACAATCTTTTTTTCCCTTTGTAGTACCATTATTCCAAAACACCCACCTAGCAAAACCATACCATTGATTACTGGGTAATGCTATCATTTAATTTCTTTCTTTTTATGCTCAGGTTACTGAAAGCTACTGAGAATGGT
>PVJC01047391.1:0-12919 GCA_004026665.1 Murina feae
CCAGCTTCCTGTGGGTGCAAGTGGCATCTGTGTTTTTTCTGAAATAGTTGTTCACGGCTGCATTTACAGTGTTTACCTTATGCCGCCATCTTGCTGTTCTATCTAAATATCATTCTTTACCTTAATGACTTGTTTTTAATTTCCCATCTCCCCTATTAGGCTGTGGTATGGATTTGAAAAGAGCTCCTATCTCTCCTATGCCCCCGATGTGCTCCCTGGCATTGTTAAATAAATGAGAGCACTTGGAGGGTAAGAAAGACCTGCCACCTATGTAACATTACACTCAGGTTATTCTAACATAGTTGAGTCAGAATAACTATTAGGGTCATATGAGCAAAACTGCTTTGAGACCCTCATTTGCTTCAACCAACCTTCACAAACACACTCAGTCCCAAGTTCTGTATCTGCTCAACATGCTTGAAATTTCTTTCACAAAGAAAAAGAAATAAAAATGAAAAATTCAAGGACTGGTTGAGAGTATTTTGGTGTATAATTTGCCAACCAGCCAGGGAGAATAAAGAACATCCCTTTTTGTTAGTTAGATTTCTGTTACAATTATGCTGTATAACAATAACTCAAAAAGCTCAGTGGTTTATAAAAAAACATCTCTTTTGTTTTATTCTAATGTCTTTAGGATGGCTAATGCTGATCTGATTCCATCTTTGATTGGCAGTTTTTGGTTTATGCTGCCAGTTGGGGTTAAGTCTCCACATCACAGTTAAGCAGTGGCTATATAGGATTTATTCTCTTCAAGGAGAATGCCAGAAATATAAGAGATAAAGTCAAATAATGAAAACACATTCATACACTCTGCTCACATTATATTGGCTCCCATTCCTTTAATATAAACAAGTCACATAGCCAACTCCTGTAACAACTGGGAGAGAAATATACCTACTGTAGGGAGAAATACTATAATGTCTGATATATAGTTTGCAAATATTTCTTCATAGGTTTCCTTGTCACTCATAGATTGTTTCTTTTGCTGTGCAGAAGATTTTTAGCTTGATGTAGCTCCACTTGTTCATTTTTGGTTTTGTTGCTTGTGTTTTTTATATATCCATGAAATCATTACAATATTAGCATTTGCATGTTCATTGCAACATTATTCACAATAGCCAAAATATGAAAACAACCTTAACATTCATCCACATATGAATGGATAAAGAAAATATATACATCACAGTGGAATATTATTCAGCCTTAAAAGAAAAAGGAAATCCTGCAATATGTAACAATATGATGAATCTTGAGGATATTAAGCTAAGTGAAATAAGCCAGTCACAGAAGGACAGATACTGCATGATTTCACTTCCATAGTCTGACTCAGAATGAGAGACTGGAATGATGGTTTCCAGGGGCTAGAAAACAGAGAAATGGGTGTTTCTAAACAATAGGCTTAAATTTATATTTATGTGAGATGAGTAAGTCCTAGCGATCTAGTGGACAACACTGTGCCTATAGCTAATAATATTATATTGTACCCTTAAAATTTCAAGAGGGCAGGTCTCATATTAAGTGTTCTTTCATAAAATAAAATTACTAAATTTTTAAAGCTACACAGAATCAGTGGAGACTATATTGAATAACACAGATAAAGAACAATTCCATCATTGCAAAAAGTTCTATTGGACAGCAATGTTTCAGAGAAAACATTCAAGTGCATAACTAAATTCTTCTCTGTTAGATACTCAAAAGCAGGGTGAAGCCTCCCAAAATGACTGATTTCTACGGACCTGTTTTACAAAACCAGAGATTCTGACTCAATAAACCCAAAGCACACTTGCTCAGCATGCAACTCCTTAAGAGGTATTTACAATTGAACTTGATAATCTCCTTAAATTTACAAAAAATATTTGCCACCAATGCTTGCAAAATAATGTTGTAGTTTACTAAGTCTGACTGATTAGTTGTCCTTGCAAAAATCAGCTCACCCAGGTGTGCAAATTCCAGTTATCTGTGATTCACTTTCTCTCTCTCTCTCTCTCTCTCTCTCTCTCTCTCTCTCTCTCTCTCTCCCTCTCCCCGCCCCCCATCCCCATTGTATCCTGGTAACAACTCAAACCTGTCAACAAGTCTCTTCTTAATTCTGCCTGTGTGTCTCTTTTATTCCATGTATGCTGTGCTACATAGAGGTCAGACTCTTGTAATAGGTCAGATTCTTGTAAGCGCTTGTTTGGATGATTAGCAATTGATCTTGCTTCTAGATACTTCCATACTTCATCTTATAATCAGTTGCTAATTAAGTATAGCCTTATTTGGATCACTTTCTTGCTCAAGAAACTTTCAAAGATACTTATTAGCAAGCATTTAAGACTCTTGACATTCTATGTTCAACTTATCTTTCTAACAATATGCCCCATCTCTCCCAAATGCTGCAGCCAGGTTCATCCACTCATCTCCCAAGCACACCAAAGCCCTCTCTGCCTCAGCACATTTATTGTCACCTGTTCTTCCACTGACAGTTCCCTTTCTTCCTTTATAATGTCCCTCAAATATCTCTAACTCCCTTTGCTTCCTCTTGTGAATAACTTTTAGGAATTTTCTTATTTATATTTGCTACTTTGACTCTGAATTATATACTGCCTGTGTCAACACTTGCAGTACATTATCATCAGAAGTTATTATTTGGCTTAAACAGCAGTGGGCTGAGATATCTTTTTCTCTCCTGTAAAATAAGATCTTAATATGGATTTTTAATTACTTCTTTTATCTCCCACAGAAATTAAGACAACATAAAGCTACCAGAAGAGAGAGACAAAGAGAAGCAGAGAGAAAGAAAGTAATATATATTTAAATGCATGTGTATATATATTATAATGGTATTATATATAGTATATAATATGCAGAAGGCTTATTCACTTATTCATTCATCCATGCATTCTCATACAAATCCATGATGGATAAATGAATAAGCCTTTCTGCATTCTCATAGGTTTGCCTTGAGCATGTGTCTTTAATTTTTCTGGTAAATATTCAGGATACCATAGAGGAAAATTATGTATCATGCCAGAAACCACTTAATGTGGGTTCAAAACTGCCATGCAAAGGCAATTACTTCCTTTAAACTGTCTTATTTGGTCTCTTCCTTTTTCCTTCATAGTTCTTCAGAGACCTACTGCTCTCCCATCATTTAAAAAAAATCTTAAAACCCAAGTTCTGTGGTCTAAAATCTATTTTGTAAGAAAGATATTTCTTTTGGCAATCAGAGATTAAGAAACAATGTAAAGAAATATGAAACTACATCAGTATTCAACTGTACATAATGCAAAAAAGAAAAGAGAAAAATGTAATCCCTGTATTCACGTAATTCAAACACAAGTTTTAGGCAGTTTAAAGGGAGATGACATAAAGATACATGAAGTCATGTTGGGGCCACCTTTGAGCATGAATGAAGCCCTACTGTCACAGTGTTGACAATCCTTCCTAAATTTTCCAGTCTTAAATTCTTTGGAGAAGAGCACTGTAGCCAAATCTAAGTATGCAAATTGGGGGAAGGGGTAAACATGAAATTTGTACAATTGCACATAGCAGAGTTAAAATTATATAAATTTGATACTAAAATATTTCCTTAACATTTTAATGTGTGCACACCAAGCTTTTCTATAAATTCTATATCAAATAAAACCCTGACACTATATTATGAAGACCTCAGTGAGTTTAAAAGTCACCTAGAATCTTTTACACTAACTCATTACCCAACCTTCTCCTCAACTCTCCACTCCCCACCATCCCCCGAGCACCCCAGCCTGACTGGGAATAGGCTGATAAAAGATCTGTCCTCTTTCCTGAGTGGTGAACACACAATAGAGTATACAGATGTTGTATTATAAAGTATGTTGTATTGCATGTGAAATTTATATAATGTTATAAACCAATTAGTGGCCCAGTGTAGATTTGTGCACATTGAAAGAAAATTAATTAGAAGAAATACTTGTCAGTAATTACATTATTGCAAAAAATTACATGTCAAAATAGTATCTAATAAAAGAGACACATGCAAATTGACCGTACTTCTGCTATACCCACAAGCCACGCCCATAAGCCACACCCATAAGCCAATCAGGTTCAGGTATGCAAATTAACCCAACTAAGATGGTGGCAGCCACAGAGCAGGAGCGAGCAAGAGGCTTGGGTTGCCCCTGGCAATGGAGGAAGCCAAGCTTCCCGCCTGCCCTGCTGGCCCTGAGCTCTGCTCAAGGCTACAAAGTTTCAATTATAGAAGATAAAATAAATCCCAGATACCTGCTTCCATGGCCAGCCTGAAAATGGCTCTCAGCCTCTCACCAAGGCTGGCCAGGCACCCCAGCAGGTACCCCCACCCTGAAGGGACTGTGGCCAGCCCCTCACCCAGGCTGGCCACACCTTCATGGGGTGAGGGTCACCCCTGGGGGGCTTGGCCAGCCTGCAAACAGCCATCAGCCCTCACCCAGGCTTGCCAGGCACCCCAGTGGGACCCCCACTCTGATCCAGGACACTCTTCAGGGCAAACCAGCCGGCCCCCACCCATGCACCAGGCCTCTATCCTATATAATGAAAGGGTAATATGCAAATTGACCCTAACAGCAGAACAACAAAAAATGATTAGTCACTATGACACACACTGATCACCAGGGAGCAGATGCTCAATGCAGGAGCTGCCCCCTGGTGGTCAGTGGGCTCCCACTGGGGGAGCTCTGCTCAGCCACAAGCCAGGCTGACAACTGCCAGCACAGCGGTGATGGCAGGAGCCTCTCCCACCTCTTCAGCAGCACTAAGGATGTCCAACTGCAGCTTAGGCCTGCTCCCTGTTGGCAAGTGGACATTCCCCAAGGGATCCTGGGCTGCCAGCTTAGACCCGATCCCCCCAGGAAGTGGGTCTAAGCCAGCAGGTGGACATCCTCCAAGGGGTTCCAGACTGTGAGAGGGCACAGGCAGGGCTGAGGGACCACCCCCAAGTGCACAAATTTTTGTGTGCCGGGCCTCTAGTCTATATTATAAAAAGCCAGTGACTGGAATGCCATAATGACCAGAACGACAGGTTGCTATGATGCCTACTGCAGCTAGCGGACCAGCCTGATCTGAGGGTGGGGCAGGCTGGCCAACCTCCAATTGCTTCTACCCCCAGCCGGCCCCACCCTTGATCAACCTCTCCTATACCAATTGAGGGCAGGAGAGTTGCACCCCTTCCCCACATCCCTTCCCCTTAGCTGGCCCTGGTCCTGATTGCCCCTCCACCCCAATAGGGGGCAGGGCCCCCACCACCCCAATGAGTCTGCAGCTCCTCCCCCCAGCTGGCCCCACCCCTGATTTCCCCCCCTACCCCAATATGAGGTGGGGCCAGCCAGCCAACCTCCTGTAGCTTCTCCCCCCACCCGGTCCCACTCCAGATCACCCTCCCCTCCCATCAGGGGCAAGGCTGGCCAGCCAAACACCTGCAGCCCCTCCCTGCTGGCTGGCCTCACCCCCGCTGGGCCCTCACCACCCTGATAGGCCCACAGATCCTCCCTCCAGCCAGCTCTGCCCCTGATCAGCTCCCCAACCCCAATCAGGGGCAGGGCCCACCAGCCAATTGCCCTTGGCCCCTGACCCCAGCCGGCCCAGCCCTGATCGAAGGGGCTGGCCAGCTAACCTCCCGCCATCTCTTCCTCCCAACAGGCCCAGCCCTGATCCATCCCAATTGGGGCCAGGCTGGCTGGACCCCACCCATGCACAAATTCATGAACTGGGCCTCTAGTATATAATATAGTATTATAAAATTAAAATACAAAATATTTTAATATTACTATTCATCCTTTCTCTATAATAGAAGTGTCAGAGATGAAAGAAAATTAGTAATGCCCAGCCAGCATAACTCAGTATTTGAGTGTTGATCTATGAACCAGGAAGTCATGGTTCCCTGGTTCATGGTTTGATTCCCAGTCAGGGCACATGACAGGGTTGTGGGCTCCATCCCAGTGGGGGCGTGCAGGAGGCAGCCAATCCACAATTCTCTCGCATCATTGATGTTTCTATCTCTCTCTCCTTCTCCCTTCTTCTCTGAAATCAATAAAAAAAATTTTAAAAAACTTTGGTAAAATGTATATGAAAATAATATATAAATTGATTAATAAATAATATTCTGTCAACAACATTGCTTTCTTTCAGCATCAGAGGTACATTGTGCCAATAATTGGTCTTCAGATACATTCTGGTGTCACATGCAATTGGCGCCAGCCAGAGCTTTATATATATTACACATGCGCGAGACAACATTTATTTTTAAATTGCCAGTGTGCATCATATGTACTGGCCGGTCGGTCATTCAGATGATTGGATGGACGGATGGTCACTTAGTGTGTGTGTGTGTGTGTGTGTGTGTATAACCTTAATAAATTCAATACCAATTTAAAATGTAAAAGTGTGTCTTAAATTTCCCTTGCTTAAGGGAAACTGAAAATAGTCAAGGGACTCTGCTGAATAAAAGCACAAGCAAGTAGATATTTGAGATGTTATGAATATAAGAATATTTATTGTATTTGAGCATATTAGGTTCCATCACCTAAGTAGCTCTCCTCTGTAATTCTCTCTCGCCTTTTCCTTGTCATTTTTATCCAGAATTTTAGTTCCACCTTTTAAAAAATTAGTGATTACTTTTCTTACTGTTCATAATATTTACCAATACAGTTCTAAAATTTCCTTATTCACAATTGCTTTAAAAATATTCTTCTAAGATAGTATATTCAGTGAAAAATTCAGTGAAACTCTTGGCTTTTTCACATCTAGAAATATGCTGGTTTTACACTTACTTTTTTTAAATATATTTTATTGATTTTTTACAGAAAGGAAGGGAGAGGGATAGAGAGCTAGAAACATCGATGAGAGAGAAATATCAATCAGCTGCCTCCTGCACACCTCCCACTGGGGATGTGCCCGCAACCAAGGTACATGCCCTTGACTAGAATCGAACCCAGGAGCCTTCAGTCTGTAGGCTGACGCTCTATCCACTGAGCCAAACCTGTTAGGGCTGCACTTACTTTTAAATGACAGTTTAGCCTGATATGAACATCTTGCTTCTTTCCCTTTGCATTGGATAATACTACTCCATTGTTTTTAATCATCTATGTTGGAAGCTGAGAGGTCTGCCATCACTTCAATTATCATTCCATAGTACATAGTCTGTCTTTTTTCTCTCTGGTAACTTCAATTTCTTCCATTTATCCTTGATGTTCTACAATTTCACTTCAATTGTTTTCTAAATTTATTTCATTTAATCTATCCAGCATTTGGTGAGCACTTTCAATCTGAATACCCAAACCTTTCTGACAGTAAGTCAGTCACAATAATCCATTTTAATATATCATTTCAACCACTCCTTTCATATATATATTAGAGGCCTGATACACAAAATTCATGCAGGGTGGGGAGAGGGGGTCCCTCAACCTGGTCTGCCCCCTCTCACAGTCCAGCAGCCCTCAGGGGATGTCCTCCTCTGCAGGAAGCTACCGAGTTGATCAGGGGAAGGCACTGCCCCCATCACCCCACTGCTGCTGCCACTGCCAGCCATCACAACTGCAGGCCCTCGGCCCTCACCTCTTAGTGCTGGCCCCACCTCCTGCCCACTAGTGGGTGGGGAGTGAGCTGGGGCTAGCTGAGGGAGGGGCTGTGGAGGTCAAGGCATAGCAGGTTGCACCCTGTCCAGCCTCTGTGGAGGTGTGGTGCCCGTACCGGGCCTACACTGCTGCCTCTATGGATGCCTCTGCAGAAGGGACAACACTGGGACCAGGCCACACCGTGATCTGTCCCATGCCACCTTTGCAAAAGGGAATGCAGCACCACCTTCTTGCCACCTCTGCAAAAGGGGCTGAGCAGACCGGTGGCACGGGACTGGCCCATCCCTTCCACATGAGTGCCAGAATGGCCCGCCCCTCCCACGAGGCACCAGTCCTAGGCCCTAGCAGATGCTGTGGCTTTATCTTCCCTAATTAGCATACTGCCCTTTTATTAGTATAGATAGAGTTTACTGTCTGGATCAGTCAGTGAAACATTATGAGTGAATTCCTCAGTAACATCATCCAATTACAAATTCTACTTTTTCTGTGAGTAATAAGCAAGACATTTTTTAAATTTCAGTGACTATATACTTATTTCATATCTAGTATTTCTAACTTTTTTCTCCATATCCACCTGCATCAATATATAGCTGACTACTTTTGTTTTATACTATTAATTTTGCAGGGTTTTTTTTGTCTCACTTCCTTAATATAGAGTCATTTTGCATTTTATCAGGAGTTCATTTGTATGCTGATTTTTTATTTTGTTGGCTATCATTTTGGTACTAGTTATTTTCATGTGCTTTAAAATTGTAGTTTTCAGGTTTATTTCAAAGTGAGGGTAGATAGGGTTACTGATCGTCCTAATATACCCAGGACTGATAGTACTTGTGGAGCATGGGAATCTCAGCACTGAAAATGAAAAAAAAAGCCCCAGTAAAACCAGGAGGAGTTGGTGATCTTAGAAGAGATTTGCTTCCCTCTCTTTGGCTCATGGTTTTGACTTTGTCACCTCCCAGGACTGGTAGATCCAAAATGAAGTCTTCTATTGGCAGCTGAGGACTCATCCTACGAAAGGATGCATTTTGGGAACCAGTAAAAGTCTTGGCCTCGCCAGGATGCAGAGATGTCTCTTTCTAGCAGCTTTACATAAACCTGAGATGCAATAAGCACTGATCCTGGCTCTGGAGCCTTTCTTATGAATAAGGAACACTGATGCCACCTCCAGTTTCATGTACGGAAATGAACTCAGTCCTCAAACACAGGTTGGTGCTACAACCATCCACTCTTAAGTGTCAAACTCCCGACCACATGTCTGTTTCCAGGTGCACATCGAGCCCACCCCCTCCATCTCACCTTGCCAGTTGTCCTGCTCTTTCACAGTGAGCCTGCATCAATTTAATTCCCAAATAACATTATCCACTATTATCTTTTTCTAGAACAGAAGGTAGACTTTGAATTTCAATTTCACAAAACCATTTTGTTCAAAAATCTCCATCACAGAAGTGGCCTACTGAAACCCCTTCCAGTGGAAAGTCTTGTGGAGTCTTTCAAAACCCAATGTTGCCACCTACTCCTCTCAATGTTCTCTCTGCTCATCCCATTAGGCAAGGGCCATTCATATGTAAAAGGCACTCGTCAAGTCTTAGAAGTTTATATAGTCACCAACTTCAAGCAGCAGAAATGCAGCTGAGAATCGAACATTTAGAAAGAATGCTTGACCAACAATGAAAGCAGGTGTCTCAGAGTTTAAGGAAGAAATCCTAGTCCTGTGAGCCACGGGATAGTTTATAATTCGCCAGCATGTGGGATCCTTGGGAGAAGAAACTTGGTTCAGCTTTGAATCCTGAGCACTTAGCACATACCTGTCACACATTAGGCAGTCAACACAGTTTGAGCGAGAAATTGTTTGAGCTATAAGGAGGGCTCCTTGGGCCATTCCTCAGAGCCTAATTACTTTTACTTTATAAATATTTGTAATATGTTTGACAGCACATCAGAAGACAAATAAAAGCAAGAGAGAAAACAATAAAACGTTAAAGGCAGACCCGAGATTCAAACAGACTAGTGTAAACAGACAGTTACGCGTTAATAGATCCCAAGAGCACACTATATTGTGACATGATATAAAAAGGGAAATGTATAATGACTCTCTGGTTCAGGGGGAAAAAAGATTAAGTTACATAAGTATGTTTTGCTTACAAAGACAGAGTAACAAAATGTATATTTTAGAAGGATTCCATATATAATGGGTAAGTTTTTTAAAGAGGTGTTTACGCTGGAAGGTATTAAACCCTAAACTCTTTGGAACACTCAGCTGCTGTGAACAATGCCCTCCTTGAAAGCTCAAAACAGTCGCAATCTTTCTGCATAATGAAGCCTCAGTTACCCACCATTATCACTGGATGACTAGTTCCAGAAAAGCATTTTCTTCCCATTAAGACGTGTTTTAACTCCTTCAAGCAAACCACAACGCTACCCTTGGTGGTATTTAAACTGTAAGTACCTTTTTGGAGCCCCATACCCTTCTCAGAATAGTGACTATGCCTGAAGGATTACGGATGTAGAGGGAGCTTTTTGCCTCTAAAAAAGTGTTTGGCTTCACTTTTCATCAGGGAACTTCTTTGGGGTCGCTTGCCCTCCTCAACATCCCTTTTGGTTTCTAAGTCTTCTGCCAGCCTCTTGCCTCCATGGCTATCACCACTAAAATCCTTTCCTATTCCTTACTGATTGCTCTAGGAGCACTAATTAAATAAGACACCCTATGCAACATTGCTAATGTGGTGGCTGGCTCATGACAGACCCTGAACTTGAGCCAGAGGGTGATGACACTAGTTCTCATACCATCATTTCATGGATAGAGAAACAGAACCTAGGAGGTTAGTAACAAGATGCTTTAGATAAAAAGTGACAGGGTGAGAATTTACTGCAGGTCTGAATGATTTCAAGAACTCGAGGCATCTGTGTATCAATATAACATAGCTTCTATCCATCACTCAGCCCTGCCTCCCTGGAACTAAGCAGGAGGGTGTTTATGATGAGCTGCTGAGAGGAAAAGTACCTGTGAACAGAGTGGGAGAAGAGATTGCAAGAAGGACGATTGTATGTAACCAGAGGTACATGAACTTAGGTTTTCAAATATCTGCAAGATATAAAAGGTTTTTAATCACAAACATACCATTACGAACTGCCTAATCAATAAGATGATTTTATTTTCCATGTAAGAATACACTACTTCCCATACTTCACTCAAAGTGAGATTTTTCTCATCTGTGGACTCCAAAAGAACCTCAAGCCAAAGAAAAAATATATTAGTGGAATTTTTTTTTTAATTATCCTTTCTGATTCTGATTCTAGATGGAAAAGTAATTCTTGGGAGGTAAAACCATAACATCAGTGGGCCTTTTACAGTCACACATGGGAAGGTTCCTAATGCTTTAATAGGTTCTTCATTGAATTCTCTTTTTTAATGTATTTTCACAGTTTAAATTTCATACCTATGAAATATAATCTTCCAGTCACTGTAGGATTAAGACTTTGAAGACATTTTTATCATGTTTATGTTAATAAAGTATCTCTAAACATGAACAAAATTCACCTAAATAAATAGAGAGTAGATAAAATTATTATAATAAATATACATTATTCATAAAATTATAATAAATTGACCTGAAGACCTCTTCAATAAGGAAAAGAAAAATAATCAAGCACAAAGGATTTGGCTGGAGACATTTCACAGAAAAAAATACGATCATTATAAATATGAAGAGTCTTCAATCTCACTAAAAATCAGTAAAATAGTGAAATACAAATTAAAACAATGATTAGATACTACTTTATACCTATCAAATGAACCAACTTTGAAAGTTTGAAATTAAAAATTGTTGGTGAAAATAAGGTAAAATAAAACTGGTGTATAAATTAGTTCCATTACTTAGGGGAGTAATTTGGAAGTGCCTAATACATTTGAAGATGTTCTTACCACACAAGCTAAACATCAACCCTAAAAAATTATCACATGCATTCACAAAGAAATATGTAAAGGCTATTCATTACTAAATTGTCATAATATTATGTCAAAAACTAGGGGCCCAGTGCACAAAAATTTGTGCACTCAGGAGGTCCCTCAGCCCGGCCTGTGCCCTCTCGCAGTCTGGGACCCCTCGGGGGATGTCTACCTGCTAGCATGCCTGGCCAGCCTGGGTGAGGGGCTGATGGCTATTTGCAGGCTGGCCAAGCCCCCCAGTGTGGACCCTCACCCCATTGGGGTGTGGCCAGCCTGGGTGAGGGGCTGAGGGCTGTTTTCAGGCTTTCAGTCTGCCCACAGCTCCCATTGACCCAACATACCAGCAAGGCTGGCTGGAAGCAGGTTTCTGGGGTTTATTTATCTCCTATAATTGATACACTGTTGCATTAAGCCAGGCCTAGGCAGGTAATGAAGCTGCCTGTTGGCTTCAGCTCTGTGGCTTCTATAATTGAAATGGTCAATTTCAATATTACTCTTTTATTAGATTAGATTATGGAAGCACCTAACATATTACAGGCAAATCGGTCATATAATTAGGACTATTCATAAATGATATGCCATAAAACAGTTAATAGACAAACTAGCTGTATATGTACCAACATGGACACATTTTAAAAACTTTATAATGAAAAAAAAATACAAGTTGTAGATGATAACCTGCACATGTTAACTCCATAAAACAATGCTGTGAATTGTTTGTAAAACCATACATTTGTAGGAAATCATGAGTGAAAACAGAGAACAATTTCAGGAGAGAAAGAGAAGGAAGGAATAGAATGAATTTGGTGCTGTATCCGCAATATCTCATTATTTAAAAACAAAATGATCTGTCCTAGCCAGTTTAGCTCAGTGGATAGAGCATTGGCCTGTGAACTGAAAGGTTCTGGATTTGATTTTGGTCAAGGGCTCCTGCCCAGGTTGGGGGCTCAATCCCCAGTTGGGGACCTGCAGGAGGTAGCTGATCAATGATCCTCTCTCATAATTGATGTTTCTATTTCCCTTTTCCTTCCTCTCTGAAATCTAAACTAATAAAAGAGAAATATTAAAATTAACCATTTCTCCGAGACAGGGTAAGCCACGCCCACCAGCCAATCAGAGCGGCTGTATGCAAATTAGCCCAGCCAACATGGCGGCCGCCACTCCCGGACCTGAGTAAACAGCCCTTTCCATTGCGGCAGGAGGGAAAGTGAAGCTGAGCCCTTCAGCTCAGCTCAGATTAAACTGCCTCTAGCGAAACACAGCTTTTTGAAACATTGTAACAATCATAGAATCCTCCGGAGCTGAAGGAAAGAGCAGCTCCGGCCTAACCAGTAAAAGTAACAATTGTTTCATTATAGACGCTGCGAGGTGAAGCAGCGGAGGCTTCGTTAGTAGTTAGAAG